>JAXGGA010009010.1:0-53675 GCA_038373865.1 Uloborus plumipes
GGAGAATGTAATACGTGGTTCCATGAGGCTTGCGTACAAAATGGGAAGGAAACCCAGTTTACATGCAACAAATGTACATAGTTAAAAGAGGCGATATATATTGTTGCATTGTATAATAGATGTTTATTACGCAAATCTCTCTTTTCCATATTTCACAGAAGTAAAAAAAAACATTGTTTTGAATTGTACCTGCCAGCCCGTAGGTGCCTGTCGAGATCTCCCGCAGTTAAGGGAGAAGTGGACATTTTGCTTTTATTTTTTCATAGTATTTATATGACCTATGATGTTTTTCAGGGTAAACCATTACACAGGAATAATACAGCCTAATAATGGAATAATTGTTTTCTGTAAAAATAAATAATAAAATCCTTAAATATTAACCAGTTATTTATTATTTTTCCTTAAGGTGTCGAGATGTCCTTAAATGACCCTACATATATATTAGGGTGATTCAAAAAAATTTTTTTTGAATTTCTCTGGTCTTACCCCGCAGTTTTTTTACACTATTCATGAATGTCATGTATGTAAAATTTTTGCTCAATTGAATAATATTTAGAGGTCGCTCAACGCGATCGAATTCTGTTGAAAATTATCAATTTCGAGAGTTGGAGTATATAGCTTCATTACCCGAAATAATATTATTCTTCATATAAAATGGAATAACTTAAAACGTTAGTTTACTCTACTAAGTAATTAGTCAATAAAATAATAGCTCAAAGTGAGTTGTAACGATTACCCCCCTCCCCCCAGCTCCAAAGCTGCATTATCTCTTACCTGAGTTTGGGTAGAAAATGCAGCTGCAAGCTCGTTCTGTGGTTTCTGTTTTCTTTCCGGTTGTTTGAGGTGTATGAGTTTATTTGGCTAAAACACCTAGAATCCACTCTAAACAGAGCCCAGTATAAGTGACAGAAAGTCACTTTGATAGTAGCTGCTACAGTACAAAGTATGGGTCAAAATGGGGAGGATTTGACAACGTCCATAAAACGGTAAATGCAAACTATTCGCTCTGAATTGGCCGTTAACTAACAAAAGTCGTTTAAATCTAGGACTTTCTTTGATAGTTCACTGGAACGAAACACTTATGCAAAATATATTGGGAAAATGAATGATGATCGGCGGGTTTCATACCAGTATTAGTATCAGGACCACAAGCATTGATGATTTACTTCTGGGTTCTAGTAAGTTAGTCAGGCATTGGAATTGCTACGGAAAATGCTGCTATACGATAACCAGTTAGATAAATGGGAACTTACTGAGCTCGTACGTGGTATGTGTTTCAATACGACATGCATTGCCGGTACTAAAGTTGGAGCATGTTTGAACTTGGGAAAAGAAAACTAGGGAAGCAACTTTTATATTGTGCTTTCGGCCATTATGTTTTAGACATTGTGTTTTCTGTGGTATTACAACCGAAATCTATTCTACTCTTGGTCTCTCGGTATTTTAACCGATAAACCAAGAAAAAGGTAGAATTGGGGTATTTGATTGCGTGCAATGTCAGATGCGATGTTCAAGCATTTGCATGTAACCATCCACTGCCATTGGATCTACAATACTGCTTTTTAAGCGGTTTTAGCAATCATAGTACAGAATGAAACATTCTAATTTTAAACCTGGAGTGAGGAACGATGAGGTTGAGGAGTCGGTAGCACATTCAGAGCAACGTGCAACTAGTAATGGAAGTTGCGCAAAGTTAACTTCTGATGACCTGTGTAAAAGAAGCGTCCAAGGAAAATACTAGAGCTTAGTGCGATTTTCTTGAGCAGAGCACCTTCTCTTGGTGTATGGTTTCGTGTCCCAGGAGTGGTTCCTCGTGTTATATCTGTGTTAAAGATTCTTTATGGCTTCAAGTTATGGATATTTCCCAACCAGTTCAAACTTGCAGCTGGACAAACAAAAGGTATTCGTAACATATGAATGTGATTTCCTTCACATTCTTATCGTTAATGGGAAAGAATATCTAAGAGCTGGGTTCCCAGCAACCCTTTTTGTGCAAGCACTAAAAATGATTTGGAATATTTTTAGCGTCCTTATTCATATAAAGAAGAAACTCAAAATATATCAGCTGTTTGATCCTGAGCATTCGAATCTTTAAGATAGCTACCAACAAGGCTTTATACTACCAAAGAAACTGAGGACTGTAAACGACAATACGGAGCGTGGCGTGGCCCTTATTGAAGCATTTGTTAAGACTATCAATAACGACGAAAAACAAAGACAGTGTCTTCTTCAAGTGGTACAGGAACACAGAAAAGGTTTCAAAGTTGCAAAAAAGTAACCTTAAAAAGTATTGCAAGAATTAATGAGCGAATTACTATATATTTAATGCATTTAAATTTGTTTTTTATATTTTTTCCGTATTTGATTAGTTTTCATACTTTTCTGCATTTCATTGGTTTTTCAAATATATAGTTCATTTTGTGATTGCACGCTTTTTTTCTTCGGAGATATAAAAAAGCAATAAAGTAACTTTATTATTATTATTATTTACGTTCGCATTTGTGCCACTATCACAAAATTTGAAGTACTCCTAAATGTAAATATAGTTTACTAAAATTTTGGGCGAATAATTCAGTGTATATAAAGGGCCTAAATAAGACGGTAAGACGAATAAAAATACAATGGCTACTTTTTTCTATAGATATCATTTACGATCACGTTTTTGTCAATATCACGAAATTTCAAGGCGTTTGAGCGACCTCTAAATATTAATATATTTTGCCAAAATTTTGGACAAATAATCAGTGTATATAGTGGCACAAAATAAGAGGGTAAGACGCACAAAAATACAAAGGCTACTTTCTTCTATAGATTACATTTACGATCACGTTTTTGTCAATATCACGAAATTTCAAGGCGTTTGAGCGACCTCTAAATATTAATATTTTTTGCCAAAATTTTGCACAAATAATCAGTGTATATAGTGGCACAAAGTAAGAGGGTAAGACGCACAAAAATACAAAGTTTATTTTTTTTCCATACATTTCTGAATCACCCTAATATATATATATATATATATATATATATATATATATATATATATATATATATATATATATACAGTGGCGGATCCAGCGGGGAGGGCACGGGGGCACGTGCCCCCCCTGTCATATATTCTCGAAGAGCATAAAACCCATACTGAAACAAGAAACACCGATCAAATAATCGGTGCCAATTCGATACATCTGTTGTGCATTTTTTAAATATTTTTAAAGTTTTTTGGCAAAAGAATCGTAAAAGAAAAAATAATAATACCGTGACGAACTTAAATGGGGAGAATTTATCTAACACAGTAATAGAGAATTTGAAAGCAGCAAATCTAGACATAGCGTTCTTACGTGGACAGAGATACGATGGCGGTGCTAATATGAGTGGTGCTTTTAAGGGTGTTCAAGCGAGAATTTTAGCTATGAAACCTCTTGCTGTTTATACTCATTGTGCTAATTATCGGCTGAACTTAGTGTTGAACAAAGCAAGCACTGTTCCCGATATAAGAAACATTGTTGGTATTATTAAAAGTGTAAACAACTTTTTGTTACAATCTGCATCTCCAGCACAACTTTTGAGTACCAAAATCGGGGAAACGTTACCAAAAAAAAAAAAAAAAATCATCGAAAGCAAAAAGAATTTGAGAAACTAGATGGGGAGAGACACGATGGTATTCTTTATTTTTTTGAAATATTGCCTGCAATTGTCTGCACTCTGGACGAAGTGAGTAGCAGCAGCTCGCATTCCTCAAACAAAGCTCAGTCACTATCTGCTGTAATTTGCAAGCTCAAGTTTCTGTTGTGCTTGAAGATTTTAACAAATTTTTTGGCCATTACTTTGGTTTTATCCATTCAATTACAAAGCTCCAACCTTGATTACAGCAAAGGAATGCTAATGGTTGCGGCGGTAAAATCGGCTTTATGTGCGACTCGGAACAACTCCGAAAGCAAATTTGAAAGTATATTCAACGAAACGGATATATTGGGAGTTGAAATAAGGATCCCTAGAACTGCCACTGTACAGCAAAAGCTTGCTGATCCCATGGAATATTTCCGGTTAAAGATATATTTGCCCTACTAAGATTTCCTCATTTCCGAGCTAGATGTCCGATTTGAGAAACAAAATAGTGTTTCATGTCAAAGTTACAGAAAGTAGTCCCCAAACTTTACTTTGAGAACAATTTTCCCGATGACGATATTATTGATGCTGCTCAAAAATAAGAGGGTGATTTACCCTCAAATATAAACGCCCTTTCAGGGGAATTACTTTTATGGAAAGAACTTTGGGCTGACAAAACACAAAAAGTTGACACTCCCGTATCAGCTTATAAATTCGTTGCAATGTTTCCTAACATTCAGTGTATTTAAAAATTCTTTGTGTTTTACCTATCGCAACTGCCACTGCTGAAAGATCTTTCAGTACACTGAAAAGAATAAAGACATTTTTAAGATCCACTATGGGTCAGTAGAGATTAAATGGTCTTAGTATGCTACACATACACCGAGGAATTAAAGTAGACCCCGAATAGGTCTTAAATTTATTTGCCAAGAAGCATGCTCGGAAGCTACAATTACAATTCATTTAAATCTTTGAAATGAACTTCTTCAGTAATCTTCGTATATGTCCGTGTGTTCCTTATTCATTCTGTGTTCTTCTTTTTTATTTATTTACAAGCACTTGCTGTATGAAATAATGTTGTGTACGTATTCTAAATCAAACCAATAACGCTCCCCTAATGCAAGATATCCACAAATAAATAAACACTTTCAAAGGAAACTTCTACTGCCAGTCATACTATACCATGACTGCTTGATGGAATGCCATTTAAACCAGGAACCGATAGGTAATGAAAATGCAATAATACATAAGTATATGACAGTTGTTTGTTTTTAACAATAATAATTATATTTTCAGTTAAAAAATTAAACTGATTTTGTGCCCCCTCTGTAGATTTTTTCTGGATCCGCCACTGTATATATATATATATATATATATATATATATATATATATATATATATATATATATATATATATATATATTATATATATATATATATATATATATATATATATATATATATATACACTAATATACATAAACAGATATACTGCAAAAAATGCTGTTGGATTTACAGTATAATACTGGCAGCAGTGGTTCCAGTTTATAACTATAAAAGCACAGTAATAAACTGCAAAACTAGCTATTTTACAGTTTATCACTGCAAAACTAGCAATTTTACAGCTTATTGCTGTAAAATTAGCAATTTTACCATAAGGGGCCGTGGTAAGGCGTCGGACTCATGTCCGGAGGGACCCGAGTTCGATCCCAGCCGATCAAAGATCCACCGCCTTGATTAACGGTGGCTGGGAGGCGTTAAAAATGTCGTGGTCACAAAGTCCTCCAAGTGAAACGATACCTCTGGGGGGGGGGGGGGGGCTAGAACCTAGGGTTTGCTCGGACCCTAGGTTCTGGTTCAAAATTAAGAATAGAGCGCTCTTCAGGGCCCTATCCCGCTTAAACCACGAAGCTGTGATAGGTACGGGAGACTCTGGAGTGTGAAATGAAATTTTACCATAAAATCAGCTGTATTATACTGCAAAAACAACAGCATAAGACTGGCAGCAGAGACTCCAGTCTGAAACTGTAAAAGGCATAGCAATAAACTGTGAAACTAGCAATTTTACAGTTTATTACTGTAAAATGTCTGTAAAATTAGCTGTATTATACTGTAAAAACATCTATTTTTTACAGTATATCAGGTCATTTACGCTAGGGGCGCATTCAGGCCATGAAAGGAATTTTGAGGACTATAACCGTGGTGCTAAGCACAAATGTCGAATCTGCATCTGAGCTCAAAATGAGACATTAAGCTTTTTAAAAATTTATGCCTCATTATATTTAATCAGACATATTTTCAGAATTTTTGAAAAAATATTTCTTTTTCACAAATACCCATAAAACGTTGAATGTAGCTAAACTATATTATACAACAAATCACCTGGTGACAATAATTCAATTTAGATAAAATTGGTAGATACGACATCTGTGCTGAGCACAGCAGTATGTAGTTTACCAGAACTTCTTTTGTTAGAAATTAAGCAGTGAGTGTAAGTAAATTTTCTTATGGAAAGGTTAGAATTCTTGTCCCTTTCAGAATGAAACTATTGAATGTTTGATACAAATTAATTGTGAAACTAAGCAAAACGAAACGAGAGAGGAAAGGGTTTGAAAGTAAAATTGTTTCAGCTTTTCTTCTTTTTTTTATCCCCTATTTCAGAGAAGCCAGAAGTCCATGATTGGAAAAATTCTAAAAAAGAAAACTACCAGAAGAGGACTTCCCAAAATATCTCTCAAGTACAGTCACAGACAGTGCAGGATATTCTGTGTGGTATTTAGGACAGGTGAGGACTTTTTTTGCGCAACCACTAAAGAGCTAAAAAATGGATCTAAGGTAGCTACTTAAAAATATCATTAGTGCTGTTTGTTTTTCCTCACAGCACCAAAGGATGAAAACCTCTCCCAAATTGCTAAAATAAAATGACGAATGTCTTAATAAATCAAAATATTCTCTAAAAAAACACGTGCAATAGTGTTTTTTAGTTACATTCCCCTTATTCTAGAAAGTTAGTTCAATTTAAAAATAAATAAAAATTAATAAATCCAAGGTTTCATGGGTACTTTTTCAGTTTTTCATTTTTTCACACTCACAGAGTCTAATTATTATAAAGAGTTTAATATCAACAGTAGGAATGTTTCTGTGCGATCTCATGTTAACTCACATGCTAAAATAGAACTCAACAAAATGGCTACCACGTCAGTTTGGCTTATGCATAATCTCGTGTCTTTTTCTGGTTGTTAATTTGCCATAGAGGCCCCGCGGTGGAAGTGCAAAGAGAGTGGAGAGAGCGAAGTTCGAATCAAAGATACGAATGAGAGATAGTGATTTGAAGAGATGACGTGGAGGATTGAAGGGAGGATGTGGATTTTTTTTTATTACTTTTCGCTGTTTTACAACTGATGGTGTTTTAATTGCTCCGCTTTCGTTTTTTATCGTTTCCTGATGAACACGCAAATCATGTGTTAATAAATAATGGGTGTCACGTGACATGGCGTTCAATGTACGCCCCGAGGAAACAGGAATGAATGAAACCGAGTGGCTACAGTATGTTGAAAGTATGTTAAAAGTTTTTATGAAATTCCTTTAGGATCCCTGATGTTTCAGTAAGAGTTCTTCCAACATAAAACATTGACGAATCTTATGTCTTTCATTCATAAAAATATACCAAACAAAATTATTTGCTTAATACAGTGATCCTCTATCTGTGGTAAGTATACCACTGAACAGGGCCGTATTTAAGGGGAGGGTTTTTAGGGTTAAAACCCCCTCCGAAATTTCCCAAAACTCTTCCAAAAATTCTTTTTAATGGCCTTATTTTTGCTGAAAAATAATATTAATACTTTTTTATTTTAAATTTTCTCGTCTAGTTTCAAATTTCATTTGAAAAATTATATTATCATTATTGAATGATAATACAAATTAATTGAGATTTATCAGCAGTATTTATCTTTATTACAGTTTTTGCAAACATAATTTCATACACAACAATACACTTTTTTAACTGGAACGAAGATGCTTTGTACAGATTGGAATATTTTCCTTCATTGGAAACATATATCATTTTTCATTTTTCATGTTAATGCCCTTTAAGCGTCTACTGTAACAAAAAGCAATTGAATAGGGGACATAGCATCAAATTTTATTCATCATATAGATTTCACGAGTAGTGTTGTTAAAACCCTCCCCGTAATAATCGTCTGGTTACGGCCCTGCCACTGAAGTTATGCAAAGCAAAGTAGAATGTAAATAGAAGCTACAATAAATGCAACAGAACCTCGTTCATTCCGAATAACATGGATCGAAGGCACGCCGGAGCTCCTTAAATCGAGATACTCCTGGTAATATGAAAAACAAGAAAAACAAATTCTAATATAGTCCGACTTAATATTTATTATTGTAAAATAAGCATGCTGTGTTACAAAATAACATATAATTGTGAACAAGGTATTTTAAAAAACACATCGAAAAATTTATATTATTTCTTATCAGAAAATCTGTCCACTGTTTTCTCTGTGTCAAACAGACACAAACGTAATGCCCACCACCACGTTTTCACAATATTGTGCTACATTCTTGAGGAAATTTGGAAAATGAAATACAATTTATGATACAGTGGTCTTTTTTTTTTTTTTTGAATTAAAGTACTTATATTCTTTACAAGCTCTTAAATCCATTTTGATGTAACCTTCTAGATGTGTGTCCTCCGAAAGAATCACCCCCCCCCCCCACACTCCCCCGGCGTAGTGACGCTACTTCTCACAAAGCATCGCCCATACTTTAGCTGAGATAACTAAAAGTGAGCATTGAAAATTTCCTTTATTTTTTTTTTTCTGTGACTAATCATTATAGGAAGGAAACGATACTTTTATTATTCAAATTCCTACTGTTTTGCGGATGTGCATAAAATGTAATTTTCTTTAAATTTTGTCCTTTATTATTCCAATTTTATGTGAAATTTTCAAATAACAAAAAAATCTTCGTATGCATGAAAATTTTACACCAATCGAAAGGTTTGATTTCTTAATGAAAACGGATTTTTCTTCGAACTTTCCAAGTTAGTTAAAGTTTCCGACTTTAATGTTTAAAGAATAAGAAAACCGGAGTTCGGTATTATATTTTGGCATGTTGGTGGGCATTTGGGGTTTTCCGCTCCTTAAGGGGAAAGCAAAGGTTTTTACACTTCGCTTTTACACCACCGCCTTTTAAACATTTTTTGTTTAAATATATCTTTCTTTACATATGTTTGGTGCGTTTTTGATCTCATTTATTGTTTTATATTTTTTCTATTTTGGCTCACATGGTTTTTTGTCATTGGAGCCATTTCAGGCACCAAATTCTTCATGCCCGTGCTGTGGAGAAGGAGGGGCACATCACTGTTTTTTTCCTTATTATTGTAAAATTCGATTTTGCTTTTCATTTTTTATTTCATTTTAGGCAAATTTTTCCCATAATTCTCTACTTTGGGAGCAAAACAAAAAGTCATCAAACGTTTTGAATTTTGACATTATCCGAAAGGTCCTTTTTTCTAAGATATATTTTTCAGAAGCTCCAAAATCAGTTAAAACGGCTAAAATAAATGCTTAAAGAATTAAAATCTTCAAATTTTCCCTGTAATAGACTTTGTTTTTGACTTTTCTCCTATACACAGCAGCAATATTTCAATCGGAAATAATTATTTACATTTCTTTCCATTAGATTGCCAACTGTTTCTAATGTTAATCTAGAGCTTTTTCAATCAGTGGTTATATCTGAGTCTTTATTTACTTACATGTTTATTTTAAATGTAAAACATGTTTATGCTCTGCTATTCCTCCAAGAAGGACATTAATGGGGAAAATTTTGAGTCACAAAGTTAGGGAGAGACGTTTGACACAGTTGGTTAAAATTTGACGTCAAGCATTGCTAGTATTAATTTAGTAGATGTTTCTCTTTAATAACGAAACGAGCCACAGTAAAAACCAAGTTGCTATCCCAAGATTAAATTAAGGTCCATTATAATTGCGAAACTGATGTAATGGAAGCACTTAAGGTTACTTCACTTCAAATATTAATTATCTTTTCTTGTTTTTCATAAACCTTCTTTTTTTTTTTTCATTTCTCAACCGAAGCAATTGCAAGCAAAAATCTCGAGGTAAAAAAACACACATGCAAGGCAAAACGTGAAAGATAATACAAAGCACTAACCTTTCTTTTTTTTTTCAAAAAAACGTTCTATTTTCAATCTTTTCTTCAGACTTCTTCGAGAAAATTTAATTCAAGAAAGCGAAGAATCTTAAAAAGCAGATTATCATAAGCACGCAATTTAGCCATTTCCCGAAGATCCTTTTTAAGACACGTGACTTTAGGCAGAAGCACGGAATTTAATTTTGTGAAATTCAAGGATGAGGTCAATGCCCCGCGTTTTATTTAAAAACCGGTAGCATCAAACGGTTAATGAAATTTTTCGATATTTTTAGAGGAAAAAAAAAAGAATGAATAGAGCAAGATTCAAAGAAGTGACTAGATTTAGCTTTGAGTTGCTCAACAGTCTATTTTTGAGGAACTGTTCGTATATAAACTAAAATAGGAAGCACTGAACTTTTCGTTCAGTGCTTCCCAAACTGCTTCTTATTCTTCGCCTGCCCTAAATTTAGAAATCATCTAAAAATTGCAAATATAATCTCCACTAAAACCAAGGCTTCACTAGATAGCGTTTTATACAGGCTGTATCATTACTCAAAACATCAATGGTAAAGATTTGCCCGCTAGAGATCACTGAACGAGGACCACCCAAAAGTTTGTTTACATTTATTAGCATATTGTTTCTGCTGTAAAAAGTGATGTTTATCCCATCTTTAAGGGTTGAAAAATATTGATATAGTTAACTGAAGTGGAGTACAGAGTGAATTGATGCCGAAGGCCTTATTAGTACTGCTTTTTCGGGGAAATAAATTCCCTTTTCAGGTAAAGTTGGGCACAACTCGTGATTCAGTCATACGACATTCATTCATGTGTTTACTTTCTTCCAATTTGCAACATATAGCAATGGCGTTCAATTTTGACATCTCTGCATCATTAATAAAATACACGCTTAAATTCGCAGCCGAGAAATAAAAATATAGCAATGAAATAATATTGTTCTATTTACCATTTTGTTTCATTATTGTTGCTCACACGATCTTAATTGCTACGCAAAAGCTCAGATGTTCATTTTGATAGCGTTGACCCATCAGAGCGATAAATGGAGAATCTATTCGTCGAGACATTTCATTTTGATGCAACACAATGAAATTTACTGAAAAGTTCTATGGCAACCCGTTGGTAGTATTGGCTCGCTTAGCGAACAGATTCGCCATTTATCGCTCTGCGGTGCCAGTGTTGTTTCATAGTTAATTGATAATTAGAATCAATTAAAATGAAAAATAATTCGCTAACTAATTAAAATAAGCCGTTAAAATGCAGAATAAACCAACAAATCGAACGAGCTGTTAAATAACGTTAAAATATACTAAAATAGAATTGAATGCCAAATTATAAAATGGTCGCCAACAAATTAACTTTTAATTTTGTCTTTTATTATCTGATTTGTATATAATGATGGTTACCATAAAATTTGATAGATGTCGCTGGACGAGGACCACCGTTTTTATCCCAAAGATTTTGATCAAATGAAACAGCCTGTATAAAACGCTATCGAGTGAAGCCTTGCTAAAACAGAACTACAATCATTCCCAACCTAAATTAATTAAATATTTAAAACTCTAAGTAACCCTTTAAGAACCTGGCACATATATGTCCACTAAGTTCAGCTTTTTTTAAATTATAAATTATTCTAAAGAATTAATTTTTTAGCATATTTTTTCCATGTTGTTGAGATAGCAAAATTTAACAAAAAAAAAAAAAAAAAAAAAAAAAAAAAAAAAAAAAAAAAAAAACGAAAGCTTTTTTTCTTTAAACACTGTAAATGAAATAAGTCTGTATTCATACTGTCGTTATTCCAGATTAAGTTTTAATTGGAAATTCAACTTTTTTACATTGTTATTCATTCTAAAAATATTTTAAAGGTGCAGAATAATAAGTTAATCAAATTTAGGAAAACGTCGTAGCTTTGTATCTTTTATGGAATATATAGATAATGACACGTATACTATGTCTCACCAACTTGCGTAAAATCTGATGAAGTAATTTTCGCAAAATTTGCCATGCATGTTATTCATGGCACCAGTTAATAGTTTTATGTATGCATAAAAAGTTCCATACTCCGAAGCAAAGTTTATAATTCTTAGAAGACTGAAAATCACTAAACGACACATATCTACAAAAAGACACACATACTACATAGCTTTAGATTAGAGAGAAATTTGTAATAAACATTTAAAGAATAAAATTGAAAAAAATCTGACCTTGATGGCATCTTTCCCTTTCTTTTCTGGCGTTCTTCTAGGTATCCTCGATCCTTTTTCCTTCTCTTCATCTTCCTCCATTTTTCTTGGGTGAAATCCAGTTTTTTAAAGTTAATTCAATCATCTCAAGTTCATGTAAAACATTTTAAAAATCCTAAAGTTCTTGGAAATCCATTATTGAAGCTCAGCATAGAATGATTTGTAATTTAAATCGTCAACATTAAATTTGCGAAAGCAATTCATTTCACTTCAGTTCCACTTTGTTATCAGAAATTTTTATCAATGTTAAAAAGTTTAACACATTGTTATGTAAGTGTAGAGCACTGAATGCATAACATTGATCGGGAAAAGCTGCAAAAATTCTTTTAACTATTCAATAGAAAATAGTTTTCTGCATATCTCCCAAAGTTCTTAGTAATCCATTATTGAAGCGTACCACAGAATGATTTGTAATTTTTATCGTCTGTCAAATTTTAAACCACAAGTAATTAAATAAATATAGAGCAGCAACATTTACTTTGCAAAAACAATTCATTTCACTTCAGTTCCACTTTCTTACCAGAATTTTTTGTCAATGTTAATTAGTTCAACACATTGTTATGCGAATATAGAGCAATGAGGGAGAAACTGATAGGGAAAAATTGAGAAAATGCTCTTAGTTATTCCATAGAATAGTTTTCTGCAGGAGAAGAACATATTTTTTGATAAATTATTTTTTTAACAGAATGTTTAATTCCAAGCATGCTTGTATTTCTCACCAAGCCACACTCTATAAACACATAAAAAGCTACCCTCTTACTATTGTTCTCCTGCTACTGTCATCTCCGAAACTGTGAATGAATTTTCCCCCCAGTTTCGTAGACACGTGTGTGGATCACATGTGCGCAAATTCACGTGCGCGACAGTTCGTTTACTTTCGCTTCTCTTCCTTTCCCATCCGTAGTCAATCTGTTCTTGCCTTCGATCGTAAATATTTTCATTCCAAAGCTTTTAACGGAAAAATAGAGCGAGAACGTTTTTAAGCTAATCGCTGTTCGAAATAAATGTTTGACATTCATTTGTTTTAAGATTTTAATTTAATTTTATTTATTTATTTATTTATTATTATTTTTAATGCAATGATATAAGAATTTGATTTTAGCACGAGCGAATAATAAGGCATTATATTAGAAGCTTACAGAGTTGATGCATTTATGCTTTTAATTAACTTATTTTTTCACAGACGTGAAAATATCCTTGATTTTTTCTGGAGAATTGGAATTTATTTCGGAGGAGTGGAAAACACGATAACAGTGAAGATGGCAATACTTTTTTCATTCTCATGAAAACAAATAACCTTTTTAGCATGAAATGAAAGATGATAGGGAAAGGAGAGAGAAGTACAATTTCATTTTTCAACATTTAGAATGTATGATATTTTGAATTTGCAAATATATAAAAATATTCAAATGGTAAAGCTTTAAAAGCTTGCATTAAATCCCATTTTTTTCCCTCGATGTTAAGTCTCTGTTTGAAATATAACTGAAAATACTCATGCTTTTTGAGGAGCAATAACAACTTACATTATGTGATATGCACTTGTTTAGGCGTTGAGAATGTTTCTGGGATCATTCAATTGTTAGTTGTTGGACGTCATTAAAACTTCATGTAATTCTTTTTACTTCCTTTTACGTAGTAAAGGAAGTATTGTGATCGCGAAAAAAAATGCACTCAAATTTGGTTCTAAATATTGATTTTGCTAGCCCCCGAATGAATGTTGAATAGTTTTTTTGACCTGTCAGCACGTGCATATGTACCCACCAACATATAACCAGCCGAAAAATCCCTTTCAACCACCCCCGAGTTAATTACGACGAATTTTATCTTGACTTTTGTATGTACGTATGTATGTGTGTATGCATGTGTCGCATAACTCAAAAACTATATGCCGCAAAAGCTTCTAGTCTGGTATGTAAGCTCTGAGGGGGGTCTAGTTGTGCACCTTTCCTTGTGGTTTCAATCGAATGTTTCCAAGGGGATGTTTTACCCCATTTTGGGGGTAAATTAGTGTTAATTTCAAGTCAAACTTAAGTGATATGAATTGGCGCGACCACTTGGCAATACATCGCCAAGATTTTGGTCGCCAAATGTTCGACGCCAACCTGGCGACATATCGCCAAGTTGGCGATAAATATGGCGAAAAAAATATGTTTTGAATTTGGGTTCCATTTGGCGCTAGTGGTGATATTTTGCGAAAAATCCACTGAATGATGTTAAAATCGGCGATCTTTAGAAAAATTCTCGTTGTAAAACATTTTTTTGCATTGTTTCGTGGGAAACCAAGGGTGCAAATGTTTGAATTGTTTATCTTACTCACTCCAAGCACTATTTTAACACTTACGGCATCTACTAAGAAATTTACGTAAAAGGAAGTAGTGTGGGGTCCATACCAGATTTTTTTTTTTACTTCCTCGTCCAATTGCAATACTGTAATCATCGTAATATGCCAAGCCGAATACCCTTAATCCACTTTTATGATGATACTTCGAAATCTCTTCCCAATATTCAAAAAAATACGAAATGAATAAATACCTTTACACGTAGTTTACCAGTACTATCTTTAAGAGAAAAGACTGATAGAACAAAATTGAAGCAATAATTTTATTTTTAAAAATATTTAACTGCTAGTGGACTGATTGCATTACATTGAGTTAATTATTCTTAATTTTTACATATTTTATGTACTTTGTACTTTAACTTTTTCCCATGCGCAGAACTTTAAGTGATAACGATGTCAAATCAGTATGCATAAAATTCCAGATGTGCGGAAGTTCACACGCGTAACGTCAAAAGTATGTATTTGTTTTAAGTATAGTTATTTCAAATATTGGTTTGTAAATTGGTATTTTTCAAGAAGATGTTATTCGAATAAAAAGTATAAGGCACCATTTACATATTTCGAATCTAACATGCCAACGTGGATTTGTTACGATATCTGCTACAAGTATTATCTCTTTATACTTTGTCCCGTATTTCAGCGAAGCTAGACAGGTCCATAATTTGATAGACTATTAAGTCCTCTACAAGAAGAAGACTAACTAGAGCCCCTTCCTTGTTTAGTCCCAGTCAGTCCAGGATATTATGGATGTGAATGCATCTTGTGACATTTAGAAGTGGTAAAATTTTTAACATCACAGTTAGACCTAATTTATCTACCATTACTAGAAAGTTGGTTAGCGCTCTTTGCTTTTGCAGATTGCACTGAAGGTTAAAAGCATCTCTTGGACTTTTAAGAGAAAATATTAATGCTAATTTTTTGCACTCTCTTTTTATGGTAAAACATCAAACAAAGTGTTTTTTCAGTTGCTTTAAATCAATAAACAGATTTTTCGCATTGGAAAAATAATTCCTTCTAGCTCTGAAACACGTGTTTTCAAATCTTGCGAAACAAACCACATCCGACTCCTACTTTGCAGAACAGATGCATCGCGAGCCACATTATCCGTAGTTCCCAAGGGATTAATTTCATTTTCCGCATATTTATTTACAAATTCATCTATCACAATAATAAAACTGTCTTTTTCATATTGGAACGGAACAGATACAGTGATTCTCTTTTGAAGTGTTTGTTTTACTGTCCAGAAAATCAGCATTATTAAGCTAATCAGTTAATTTTAAAATCACTTGGATAATCAGAAAGCCGGATAATTTGCCGTATGGATAATCGAGAGTTAAGTGTCCTTCGATTTTTCTACAAAAAAATCAACTTACTCGAACTGTGTTGTCGATATTTAAGAAGTTGCTGAATTCTTCAGAACTTAACAGTTTTTGGTTTTAGCCGGCACTTGCAATTTTCTTTTGAGGTTAACCGACAGAGATTTCCTGAGTTTTATCACTTCAAAGTTCCATTTTTAGAACGCGGTGTTGCAAATTGTTCCAGACGGTATTTTGTAGGGAAGAAGTGTGTTCGTCTAAAAGTTTCCAATGAAAAACAAAATGTTCTGCGTGCAAGAATCTTGACACATTTACAGTATCTTTCGCAATATTTTTTAACTTGAAATTCGCCTCTTATGAATCTCAAAGCTTGTAGAAACTGCCTCATAAATTCCATGCATTCAACTTTTTTATTCGTGTTAAACGAAAGAACGACGAAGCCAAATCCCTAATTTTAATAAAATATTTCTTATATTGAATTTTTTTGCTTTCTTTTTCCCACTCTGCCAAGTTTCTTACGTCCAAGAAAGTTATTGTTTTCGACCATTGCTCCTAACCTATCTTAAGTCATCATATGAGAATTATTAAAGTAAAACTTTAAATTATTTCATTTGTCCGGATTTATTTATGTTGATTTGCTTCACCCTATTGTGATGATATTAATGCTATCTTATATCGAAACACATCTACTAATATCTCTATCTCTTTTTGAATGTATGCAACTAAGAGTAAATACTTATTTTTAACTCATTTTCAAAAATTGACTAAACCAAGCTCTGCCAGAAGGTCACTGAATACTTAATAGCCAATTAATCTTAATTCTAACATACAACGATAGACGCATTTTAAAAGTAACTTAAAAGCAAAACTACCATTGAAGCTGCTTTCCTATATATATATGTCCCCCCCCCCCCCAAGCATCTCCTGATAAATGATGCTTCAGTTTTTGAAAGACAAGACAACACGAAATAAAGCATCATCAACTTGTTTGATGGATAGCTTTGAGCTACCCTTTTCACTCTCCCTTCTCCCCCATTGACTTTCAGAACATGAAATTTTTTTTACTCTAATTATCACATTGTCAAAATCTGCACTAAACAATAAGAATAGAAGTCTCCTGTGGCTTTTTCCAAATTCAGTAAGTACACATAAATCTGTTGCTCCTGATTTCCAATTAAATCGCGCATGATCCCTTAGTCCGTTAGGCTATTTTGACCTGAGACCCTTTCTCGGATATTCTTCAATTGACATTTCAGCTACATGAAGAGTCGAACGTCATTTGAAGAGCTCGATATTTTCGTTTGGCATCAAAAGCCGTTATTTCGTTCTATTTTCCATTTTAATCCTTCTATCACCTTTCCCAGTAATTCCAAGTAAAAATGAACCTTGCACCGTTATGGTTACGTTGTAGGCTTGGAGTAATCGCGATTACGTGATAGTAACCGAAAGTAAGTGATTACGTTTTTGTGTAATCATTACAGAAATCGAAATCTCAATATCTAAATTACCTGTAACAATAATAGTAATTAAATTTACTAAATCAAAATGTTATCCTGTAGTCACGATTATGTTTAGAAATTTGCAATACATATAAGTTAAATTTATATACCGAGGATGATTGAGCATTTGTTCAGAGATGAGCATTGACTTGAGTGTGAGATATAAGTCTGCTTCGAATAAAAACTCTGACTTCTTTACAACTTTTTGAGCGAGAAAAAATACTCAGGAAAGGAATGATTAAAAT
This sequence comes from Uloborus plumipes, assembly GCA_038373865.1. NCBI lineage: Eukaryota > Metazoa > Arthropoda > Arachnida > Araneae > Uloboridae > Uloborus > Uloborus plumipes. The sequence continues at coordinate 17,428 of JAXGGA010009010.1, forward strand.
TAAAATAATTTGTTTTTACTATCATGTGTTACTTCTAACAAATAGTCCCCCACATGAGTTTTTGAATTTATCAAGCTACTGTATATTGTTTGAACAAACCTTTTTTTTCCGTAAGATTAAATACATTTTACTATAGCTTCTTTTTTACCAAATGTATATCATTCCATACTGATTGAATTCATAGTTAACAAACTCGCTCCCTCAAACAAAATGCTGAAAAGCTGCCTCTGGTGATGAGTAATTGCCTCTTCGTGATTTGAAAACTTATCAGCAAAAAAAATTTTGGTATAGTTAATTGTATGGTTAATAAACATTTGTTATACTTATACAGAAAATCTGTTTTCAACTGGTACATAAAAAATTAATTTATTTGGCGAATTTTTTTACATTTTAATGAGACTTTTGGAATGACCAATATTTTGAAAAGCTCGTAAAGATTTCTGTTCTCGGTAATGCTTTTGAGAATAGTTCAATAACTGAGATATTTGGTAGGCACTTTTCAGTTACAGGAGAAAATTAAAAATTTAAGCTTGCATCGTCGCTATGGTTTCCCCTTTTTCTCCTATTTTGCATTTTAATTTAGATTTCAACAATAGGAGCTTCTAAAGTTGATTTGGTGAATTTTTAAAAAGGAATTCTCACATTATACTTAGTGGGTTTTTTTAGTTGGCGCATTATTTTACTTTCATCTATTAATCCTATGTGGAAAATTAGAAACAAAACGACGGGAGGATTTCGGCGATTGGAAATCTGGCCGAAGACCTGGGTATTTCTCCCTGTTGGCGTCAAATCTTTGTCGACAATTCATGCGCGAGGGAAATCTTTCCTTCACAAACGTGAACTAAATGTCACTAAAACCAAATTATTATAGCCGAAAATTTGACAACCGAGCCAGATTCCCAATTATCAAATTATTCCCTTTTCCGAGGCATGTTAATCATATGTGTAAAATTAGACACAAAAAGAACATTATCCTTTGATGATATGCAAATAAAATAGAAATTTCAAGAAGTAAATTAATAAATTTGTCTGAAATTACTTATTAGAAAAATCGCGCATACAAAGTTAACTGCTTCTTATCCAAACACTGTAAAATGTACTTTTGCAAATTTTGAAGAATTTTGTTTTCATAAATAATCCTAGAAAATGAAATAATAGAGAGGAAAACTTATTGCTCAAAAACCTATATAAGTTTTAGGAAATCAAAAAAATAAGTAATCACCTGAAGAAGTGAATACAATTAAGCTGAAAATGAAATAAAATTACTTACTTTGAAAACGAAACAATGTGCGTGCACGGAAGAAATCTGCAGTTGATTTCACTTCAATTACAAAAACTGCTCCTTTGGAGTACGAAAACAGGGAGTAATAAAGTTTACAAATACCTTTATGCTGTTGATATAGAGAAAAATACAACGTTAAGGAGGCACAAATAAGCAGGGATACTGCAAACAAGGGATACTGTGCCTCCTTAACGTTGTATTTTTCCATACACTCTACAGGGAGTAATAAGTTTTTAATTACCTTATTTTAATTAAATTTTAGGAAATCTAGAGTGAATTAAAAAATTTCGGCTACGACTTGCACATCATCAGTATGAGGACTAATTTGGTACCAATTTTCCTAATCGTACGTTGCGTAAATTTTCCAGGAGAGCGTTTGACCCGCGACTCATGACGTCATCAAACTTTGATTTTACATGTATGGATAATGGGAAAAAAATATTTGCTACGAAGACTGCCACATTTGTTCCCCCATGTGGTAAAATGTTGCTGTTCCACGTTTTCTTGAATATTTTCATCGTTACCATGGGCGGAGTTAAGGGGGGGCTTAGGGGGGCTAAGCCCCCCTGGTTAGGTTATTAGCCCCCCCCCTGAAGGAAAAAATACCTTTTTTTTTTTAAATTAATAAATACGTACGTCATTCATGACAAATAACACCGAGAAGATCATGCAATCATTCGGAAACCTGGGTGATGGCGCTTATTAGCCCCCCCCCCTGAAGAAAAAAGAATATAAACGAGACAAAGTTTTCTTTCAACATTAGCAGTTGTCATCGCTCTTCCAAAAAAACCCTCCTAAGAACTAAAATATATTTTTGCTCAGCATTGAACATTCTACGAGACTTTTTCTCTTTAGCTTATGACCTGCTCTACTAATTTTTGTTCATAGTACATCCGTTAACGATATCAAACGGTGAATCTTCCTACCGAACTATTTTGCTGGGAAACTAAGTGATGTATGTGTTTTTATCTCGTGCCTCCGGTCCATGGGCGCCCATATGCGGCATTTTAAGGGAGGGCTAAAATATTTCTCCCATGGTTTAGCAGGATATTTTTCTCATGCAAAGCAATTTCATCAGATTAAAGTTATTTAAATTTGGTATTTTTAATAACTTATTCATTAATGGCCGAAAAAGAAATATTTTTATATTTTTGCCGAAAAAATAGTACTGAAAGGGAGGAAATTCTAATTTCTAACGGGGGGGGGGGGAGCTGGAGCCCTCCTTTATGGGCGCCCATACTCCGGTCTGCAAATATCATTTGAGACCCCATGCACGCAATTAGTTATTCCTTCCCCGCATAGTTACGGCTTTCATAGCGCTGCTGACATGATTATAGTTCGTCAAAGTGACAAGGAAAAGGGACTTAGTTTTTACTACAGTCGCAGTACCAACGCTTCTAATATCATTTTATCGTTTGCTATTGAAATGACGAAGAAAAATATAATTATTCACAGATTTTTATTCAGCTTATTTTTCTTTTTCTTTTTTGATTCGAGACCGACAGGGCCGGCGAGAGGAAATGAGGTCATGATGAATGTCAGCCTAGTTGAAAATGAGGGGCCTGAAACTTAGAGTGCCCCGTTCGGATTCGCAGTGGTATAATTTTTGTAAGATTAATGGGGAAGGGGAGCCCGGAGACCAAACTGACAAGGGGCCCTTCGTGGTTCTTGACGGCCCTGGGGATCGAGGAGCATTTAATAAAGCTTGGAGTTTAATATATCGGCTAATTCGCTCACAACTGTTTTCGGTTAATTTCTTCACGCAGGACCGGGTTTTTCAGACTAAAAAAAATTTTTGTTTTGCCATTTTACCTCTTTTATTTGATTGCACAAATATTATTTCAATCATTTTGCACCTCCTTAGAGTGTGAAACTCTTACAAATGCAGGACTAATAAGCAAGGAGTCCCCAACTTTATTTTTCACTCAATCATTCATATTGAAAACCAGTTCGTAAAACAAAATATAAATGTTGACGAAATTTTCGAAGAATTCTCTTTGCGCAAAAATCGGAAATTTTAAAAACATTAATTATGCAAGTGGGAAAAACAACCTTAAAAGCAAATTAAAATATAAATAAAACGGATAGCATGACAAAATATCTGGAACTTACATTTTCCCTCGGAGGGGAGGAGGTTCTTGAAACTCTGAAGTATGTGTTTGCTTTTTTTTTTTTTTTGTTTTTTTGAAAATGTGTTTTAAAGTTTTAACGTTGTTTTTCTACTATTTGTTGCACCAGACTATTATTTCTTATTAACTATGTATTCAAGATTTTTAAGTATTTAAACTGATAATGATTTATTTCCTGCAAGGTTTACCAGCATGTTTAAATCAATGAAACTAATAAATAATTTTTGGAACTTGATTACCCATAATTTAAGATTTTTTCATTTTAGTATTTTGTAGAATGGCTGTCTGTTTAAAAATGCTGCTAATAAGGTAATATAAATAAAACAATTTCGGTTTTATACTTTAAAGTCATACGGAATAATACTGTTATCTAACTATAAAAATGACAATTAAAAATTTTTCATGTGTTATCGAATGAAAACGCTGTATGATGTAATCTTTCTGTTAAACGACATTGTTCAGAGTGCTTTTTCCCTAAAAATATTTAAAGTTGGGAAGCTCTAAGTCAAGCAAGCTCTATTTACATATCATAAATAAAATAATGCATAAGCTTGTTTTCTATGATAGAGTATTTCTCTTCTATTAAAAAAAAAAGTTTGTAGTAATTCTAAGCATCTTTCGACTTTACTAATGTTTTTGAGTACTTTAGTTACATTCAACAGACCTCATATGAAATAAAAGTTAATATTAAATTTATTCATAAAGAAGTAATAGAAACCAAAATAACAGTAAATATTATGAAGAAAACGATGTTAATTCATCTCTAAAATGCAAATTTTGTGCTAGTTTAAGTCGATTTTATTACTTTTATTTTGAATACAGAAACAGTTTCAATTCCCAATTGAAAGCCTTATAAGAAAATTAAAACAATAAAATAAAAATGAATTTATGAATTTCAACTCTGTGAACCCAGATTGTTATTTTCAAGTTGCATTCAAAATTGTAAATAAATAAATAAGTAAATATATATGTATATATATACATATTTTTTATATTTTTATACATATATGTATATATATACATATTTTTTATATTTTTATATATATATGTATATATATATATTTTTTTTTTTTGGTGACATTTTTAGAATGGGGGCTTAGCCCCCCCAGACAGAAAAGTCTAACTCCGCCCATGATCGTTACATCGTTTTTCCCTTTTCAAAATAATTAAAAGTAATTAATTTATTACTCTTTACAAAATGTAATTGAGGTCAACCCTGCAACAGTATTTTATCGAAGCAATACCATCATTGAATAAAATATACACATTAAAAACATTTTCGCACTTAACCACTTTTTCGAAAGTGATGGCGGGTTTAACTTACTTTTTGATGAAGAGATGGCAGCACTGAAGAATCGTACTTTTAATTTGAAATGAAATAACTATGAACTCTCCGTATTATTTACATTCTATATCCACAGATATTATTATGATATAAGTAAAATTATGAATGCTTGTAAAAAAGTATAAATATTTTTATCTTTCTGAGAATCAGCGTCGCCCACTGCTTATCACCTATTGATTTTGTGACAATGTATTTGATATTAAATATTTCTAAAGTTGAATATAATTCTAAAAATCATAACTCATTTTTCCGCATCTAAGATAGTTAAGTGCCATGGTTTATTGACTCGCTATTTACCAATAAGAAAGCAATGAATCGATTGAGAACCCTCAAGCTATGACAAAACAAAATCAATGAACAATCTTGATTGCTCAAAAAAAGAAATGAGGCAAAAAATAAATTTAATAATAAAGAAGCAAATCGTGAAGTATGTAAACAGTAACAACTTATATTTATTCAAATGTTTTAAAAATAATTGCGTCAATAGTTAGCCCTAAATAAACTATAGATAAAATATACAAAACCGAATTGAATCTATCCATTTATCAAACTGTGTGTCTATTTATTTATCTACGGAAAGAGCTTTAGGAATTAAATGCATTTTTAACAATTGAAAAAAGGTAGTATTGCATATTAATTCGTGGCTTTTTTTTTTTTTGATTGCTTTACTTGTAAATTTCGTTTTAGCATGTACAGAATTTCTCGAAAGATCCACAAATTATTTAGCTTCGGTCATTTGTTCACACACACTGGGCACAAAGACATTTCTCTTTTTTTTTTAATTTCTGAATTTTAATTTCAGAATCCCCCTCCCCCGCCCCCTTCTCCTCTGATGATCTCAAATTATGTGTCGTGGTGCCATCTGTTGTACAACATCGTCATCCAGTACTTTCTTTCAGTCATATAACTTGTATTTATATGTCATTCGAGTTTAAGACGTCTTTAGATCAGCAGCGCAACCGGAGGCGGGGCCTAAGGGGTCCAGGCCTACCCCAGAATGCAGAGGATTTTTAAAAATATTCTTTGTAATTGAAGATAAGTTAAAAACGCATCTTTACAAAACTAAATAATTATTAAGAAGAAAAAATAAATAAATAATGTTGAGTAAAATTTTATTCCCTTTTCAAAAGAAATCGCAACATCTAAGTTTTTCAACAGCTGCAGATTATTGCTCGGCTAATGCGAATTGTATGCCCCCCCCCCCCCCCACCGGTGGCCAGTCTTCTTTCTTTCCTCCCACCAGGGACGTCATTTCAAGTTTTTCCAGGGGGGGGGGCAAAAGGGTGCAAACACAATGTAATTTTAACAGAAAAAACAAAAACCACGCCCACTTATGTGTATATACATTGATTTTTCAAAGTCAGGGGGAGGCAATTGACCCCCCCCTGCCCCCCCCCCTAAATGACGGGCCTGCCTCCCACCCCCTTTTTTTCCGAATTTTTTCTAGTTCTTTTGGAAATCACGAAATGGTCAAAATGTTATTCTATTTCGAAATGTTTCCCGAAGAGAGCCTCAGAGCTTTCCTTCCCATAACATCATCAAAGTTTGACTGTAGTTGCGTCTTTGTAGCTTCAATTCAGAAAAATTGTCGGGGAGGGAGATTGATTTTTCTCTAGTTTTTAAAAAGTGGATCAAGACCGCCCCTTGCCTAACGTCTACAAATATCACCTATTATTGCGTTTTTAGAACAGTTTCTAAAATTTTTACGGAACTGCCCTTAAACATTTCTGTCCTCTTACATCACCAGAGACTAGAATTTCAACAAAAAATCCTGGGGAACAGGAAAACCGGGGAACCTCGGAAAAATCCTCCAGAAACCCCCCAATCGGATGGGAATTTTTTTTTTCTGAACGCCCTCCCCTGGAAAAATTCTGGTTGTGCCTATCCCTAAGATTAAGATATTTTATTGTTGAAAAAAATATGGGGGTTCACTTTTGTTGTATCTTTCGTTATTATAACTAGAAAAACAAAATTATTTTCTTTCTTGTTACTTTTGCGATGACAGTTGTAAAGGTTGAAACAATGCAATAAAAACTACATTCAAAAAATTTCGGAAAGGCTAGAACCACACACACACACACACACACACACACACACACACACACACACACACACACACACATATGCATATAATTTTCTCTGCTGAAAAATGACATTGAATCGTGTGCAAAAAAAAAGTAAAAATTGTATATCTGGGGAAATTACAATTATTAAGCTCAATGATTTTATGGAAATAGTTTAAGCTTACTTTTCTTATAAAATGTTAGCATTAAGTTGTGTGTAGATATTTTCAAAATACAATGTCTGGGTTCAAAGTGTATTAAGTGCGCGGTAATGCACACTGCATTCTAGATTAATAATTGTTATAAATGAATGAAACAGTAAAGTAAAATGTAATTTTGACCTTTAATTACATTTTAAAAACGCTCAAGATTAAAAAACTTTGCATACAATTAAAAAGTCGAAATGTTCGTCCAGAACTAAATGAATCTACTTTCTCTTTTAGCTACATGCATTTTCTATCATCAAATTTCTTCCTGAATTGTCATAGGCTGTAAAGTATGCCCAAAATATCATTTTAATGTCTAAACTCTTTTCCGGTGAGAAGAAGGGATACTTCGGCTAAAAAAGAAATGTTTTCAACATAAAACAATTTCATGCTTATTCTCTCAAACTGTTCTGTAAGTTTTTCCTTCTTCTTTTCTTCAAAATTACGTATTTTAATAAACAAGTAAAGTAAGAATAAACATTGCGCTTCTTTTTATTTTTTTTTACCCCAAAAAAGATTTCCATTCCTGCAGACTGTAATTTGTGCCCACTGCTTCTCTGTAGTTCATATTCCCATTTGTAATATCATTCATAGCCACAGCCCTCAATAAGTCTTCACTCGTGTATTGAGGAGGTGGCTTCTTCTTCACATAAGTGCGAGGCATTTGGACGTTCAAACGTACAGACAAGTTTATATAAATCATTACTTGGCTCAGTTAAATGGTCAAAATAACTATTTGGATCATAAAATTTGACGAAGTGGAAAAAACTACTTTGAAACAAATGTTCATAATTACCCCTACCTTCATGCGGGGTGCTACAAATAAAAGACAGCGAAACTCCAGTTGATTCCTTTAAAGGCTTAATAACTGAACGCAAATATAATGAAAACAATAACTTACCACAGTTTTATCAGTCCGAACAGGATGGAAATTGAAGACTGTAAAAAACTGTTTGACAACTTTTGTGAGAAGGGTTAGGATAACTAAGGTAATGGCGGGTACAGTGTTTGCCACATCAGTGAAAAAACATCCCTAACCTAATAATGAAGATGTGAACTTCCAGTTGCTACTGCTATTTGGTTCCTTCATTGCTTACAGAAGTGCTAATGTCGTTTGTTCTGAATTACCCCATTTTCACAATTACCCCGCTTGACCCTACCTCTCTTAAGTGTTTTTTTTTTTTTTTTGCATTTTTTTTTTACAACTGAAAAGAAAAAAAAAACACGCCTACTTCACATCTCTGGTATCAGTGTTCAATGGTATTGCAAGATAAGCAAAACCTAAATACAGACTTTAAAAATAAAAAAAAAATATTATGTTACGCACATGTGCACACATGTTTGCAGTGTGCTGCTAAAACTCACATTAGTGAAATATTGCAAAATTTACAGCTCATTCTAGTAGACATTCTATATTTTGTCTCATAGTAGAGCTCAAAAAAATTATAGAATGTAGTCAAAGGTGATACAATAAACATTTTCCTCTAGCAAGAAAAGAGTTCTGTTCACGTTGTTTTTTAAGTTGTTTATAACCTAACCTTTCAATGCATGAATTTTCTGCAAATTCCAATAATTTAAAACCATCGATATTTTGCTATATTCACAAGAAAAACTTAATTGTAATTGCATTGTATCAGAAAACCAGCTTTCTCTACTTTTTCCTTTTTAAACAAATTGAGATTATTTTACTTTTAAGTTTAACTATTTGGGACACACTTTTCAACTTGAAAAAAACTCATTTCTTCCCACTAGTTATTAGAAATATTAAGCATTAAAATCTCCGTTTAGTTACAAAATATGCGAATAATTGTTCTTTATCTAAACTTGGAAATATTCCACCTAATACAAGATCCATTCTAGAATTATAAATCATATCGCAGAAGTCCACTAGCAAATAAGAATCTTCATCCCAAAAGCTGGTGTCCGGAGCATTATAAGAACATTGCATTATTAAAATCCTTACATGAAAATATATGGAAAGAAAAAAGTCAATATCAGGTACCTTATTACTACAGTTTTACCCACAAAAGCTTGACACCTGAAGAAGTTTAAGTGTCTCTAGTCATTTGTGGCTTAAGAAAATTGATGTTTGCTTAGCGAATAAAGTTATCCTTCAAGTTGCTTTAGAAAATAAAAAAATGTTGTAGAGGAGTACCCTAAAAGTTGCTTTAGAAAATAAAGAAATGTTGTCATAAACCAAAAGAAAATAGTAGACATTTAGAAAGTTTTTTTTTTTTAGATTTTTGTTAAGATTTTTTTTTTTTTTTTTTTGCAGCCCAGCACATATTGTCATTATCCAAAAGACGATTTTCGAAACATCGGGACTTAGTTTAGCTTTTAACTTTATTTCGTTAACTGTTATCACTATTATAGTAGCAAAAATATTCATTACTATTTAATTTGTAGTACATATTATAATTTTTATTTCAAGTTTTCGATGAAGAGTAGTTAATATTTTCTTCGTTAAAGTTATAAAAAGTACGTTTTAATGTTTTCGTCCGAAAACTGGTCATTGGATCAAAACAAGTCATTTAATGAAATGAGAAGTGTTTTAATCCCCCAGAACTTATGGATTTTTAAATAAACAGCCATATTCTACGACAAAAAAAAAAAAAAAAAGAGAGAAAAGCTCTGCATTTCATATGAATACTCAACAATTTAGTTTTTTGTCTCTCCTGTACAATTACGTTTGATAGAGATAACTGGTTTTCGAACTTATTGATTAAATTTGGTCACTAATACATGCGTACAAAATGCGAAAGTCCATTCATGCATTCTCCATCCCCTTTTATTTAAAAAGTTATTTTATTGTTTTAACAATATTCATAAATGTATTCTGAAACAATCAAAAATATAAAGTTAATGCATATAAAATTGTAGGAAACATATCCTTTTTTGCAGAAAATAATTGCTGTAGAACAAAACCTTCTGAATTAAATTTTTAAGCGTTGCCAGTAGAATAAGGTAAAACTTTTTTAAAAAATCAGTTGCGTTCAAAATAGCTACAACATGTAAGAATAGCAATTGTTCATACACTTTGCTATAAAGCAAAAATATAATTTTAAATTGTTCCATACTTTTTCATGTGGTTGCCCTAATAACATTTTGGTGCACTTTTCAAGTTGCTAAACAGAAAATTGTATAAGAGAGAGAGAGAGAGAGAGTCATGGTTTTTGGCTTTTTAGGGCCACTCTTTGCCTTCTTCTGAGAATTAAAGATCTGTTACGGTTTTGTAAGCTTTAAAGTATATTGAATCTTGAACATGTTCAAAATATGAGATCCTAATAAACTTATTTTTCATTAATCATTGCTTTGTATTTTAAAGTTTTTCAAAATTACGAAAAGAGAAAAATGGCATTCAAACATCAATTAAGCTTACAAAATTGTTTTGTTGATTAAGAAAGAAAGTTGAAAATGCTCTTTATTGCTAGTTCCTAAAAGCAGCTTGTTTTTTCAATTGCAATCTTCTATGCATATATATAAGTGCATTTATTTATTATACGATTGTGAATAGCATTCGTTGCCGAAAAAGAGGAGTTGAGAGAATAAAAAAGGACCGCTTTAGAAATAAAAGTAAAGAAAAAGTAGTTTATAGTACACGCAATGTTTCGACGATATTTGTTCTGAAGGAATTTATGGATTTTAAACCTTGTACTTCGTCCGAATAAAAATGCAAGCAAGACATTCTACAGCTAATTCGAATCTACTAAATTCCTAGCACGTTCGATTGCGACGTGTCCCTCCGGTTTCCGAAAAATGTGATTTTTCGAAAGTCCGGAAAATTATTTCGCGCCAGGTAAATGTCCTTTGCCCGCCAAGGAACTCCTCAAAAATTTACTACCGACCTTTATACAGATTTTAACCATATCCGTAATCGTTTGCGTACATACACATCCCGTTGCCAAAGCGACCATAATTAAGACTCGCGGCTCTGGAGGAAGAAAATGGCGCCGCATGAAGCTGGATTTATATTTTCCCGGTGCTTGTAACGCCAGAAGTAATTGGCAGAACAAGCACAGAGTTTTGTAGTTTCCGCCATCGAAATATCGTGTCCATTAATTTCGCTGAATGGACTGCGTACGCACGTGACTCCGCTGGTGGTCCGCGGTTGGGGTTAAGATTCCCTTTAATGAGCGACCCATCTCAGTCGCCATTTTGGTACATGCAATCTGTCAAAGAGAACTTAGCACCTCTATACATTTTTGTACAGCAGAACCTCAACTCTTTTAACCGGAATCTCGTTTATCGGAAGTCGGTTTGATTGATCTTTTTAAATTTATTTATTAACGTTTTGTAAGTAAACAATGTCATCGGAGGCAGCCATTCTATTGAATGAACACCTAGTTGTTGCAATTCTGTTAATCCCCCCCCCCCCCCCCCCCACTCACTGTCCACTGTTAAATTTTTGAAGTTATGGAGTTCCAGTCGTTAAAATACCTTTAAATTTGGAAACGATCGAATTTGGAAGTAAAGAATTGTTTATTCAGTAATTATTTTTAACTATACTTAATTAGGTGATTTTCTAAATGCGTTAATTTTTGCATCCTAGTGCCATATCTTTCATTTAATCATTTATTTTCATTATTTAGTGGCATATTTTATTTAAAATTCTTACAAGAAGTATTTAAAATATGTATCAGTTTCATTTGTTTTTTTATATTCATATTTTGAAAAGTTAAATGTAGGTGAAATGTCATTTCTAACCCCTGTCTTCAAGACAGATTCGTAAACTTTTCAGGAAATTTACTGTAGTTATTATGAAAGAGTTATAAAAATGAATACATACACGTTACATCTATCTACTTGTATGATGTAATCTTCAAATTATTTGCACATTTTGTTATTCACATTTTTTGTATGTGACTCCGGCTTTTATGTACAGGTAGTGATCAAAATAATGGAAACACTTGAGATTCATAAGAAAAATCTACCGTTCATCGCAATTAAGCAATCAATTGTTCTGTAACTTTAGTAATACAAAATATAGACTTTAGCGGACATTTCCACATTGAAATTAAATCACCCATGCATTCGGGGGACGACAAGAAGGGGGGTCGGAAGAAAAACCGCTTTTTGACCATAACTCTTCGAAAATAGCTCGGAATATGCTGTCAATTTCAGCAATTAATTTGCATACTATGTATAATTACTATACAAATTTTTATGAACGTACCACTTATACTTCCGAAGATATGAAACATTTTTTAAAAAACGGCAATTTTGTTTGAAGGTTTTTTGCTCATAACACGCAAAGTTTTTGATCAAACCTTATCAAAACTTCAAGAAAGATGACAAAATACAAGAGAAAGAACATACTAAAACGGCAAATAAAAATATTAAAAATTCGATGAGATATGAACGTTAAAAGGAAATAATTTTTCACGGCGCATGCGCGAACAACAGAAATTTATAACTACAAAAATATTGTAGCCTGGTTTATACTGCATCTTATAAAAAAAGTTCCAGTTGAATATCATAAAAATTGAAAAAGATATCAGCGATCTAGTGAGCTGTAATTCATTCATTCGCAGACAGTACATAAGTAGTGAGGGACTGTCCACAAAGAGCTATTCTTAAATTAAAGGTTAGGGCCCTGCTCCACATTAACGTAAAGCAGAAAAATAAAGCAGAAACGTAAAATGGATTACATAGTGTTCCTATGGAAAGTACCCGTATGGAAAGTACCCCCCGCCTTCTAACTGTAATCACTGAAACTGGTGAAACCAGATGCTGGTTGAGCTCTTTGGTCACTTTTGCTGCAGTTGTTCGCTTTTTGGACATTACAATCCCCCTCAATACCCGTTGGTCTCTTTCACTGAGTTTCTCTTTCCGTCCACTATTTTTCTTCTCAGAGCTTGTCTTTCCGCATTGTGAGTATGCTGTCATGACTTTGGTGACTGTACCTTTAGAAGCGTTAAACATTCGAGATGTTTCACTCACGCTTGCTCCAGCTAACAATTTGCCTCTTTGAAAATCTGAGATGTCCGACATTTCACGCGTTTGAAAAAAAGCCAAGACTTCCGAAACTTCAACTAAACCACCAAATAGTACCAGAGTATATATACTGCTATTTATAAAAAAAAATGGTAGTTATTTTAAATTTTTTAGGGGTAACGAAGCACATCCAAAAATATCACTTTTTCATAATTGTTACCATTATTTTGATAACCACCTGTATGTATAGTTCTATTAGGCCGAATTGGCGAAATGTGACTTCTATACCGAATATAAATTTTCAAACTGCATACAATTTAACATTGAAAAAAAAAAATGCTCGATTGTCATCACACTATTTGTGGACAACCCCTCGCCATTTATGTACTGTCTGCGAATGAATGAATTACAGCTCACTAGATCGCTGATATCTTTTTCAATTTTTATGATATTCAACTGGAACTTTTTTTTATAAGATGCAGTATAAACCAGGCTACAATATTTTTGTAGTTATACATTTCTGTCGTTCGCGCATGCGCCGTGAAAAATTATTTCCTTTTAACGTTCATATCTCATCGAATTTTTAATATTTTTATTTGCCGTTTTAGTATGTTCTTTCTCTTGTGTTTTGTCATCTTTCTTGAAGTTTTGATAAGGTTTGATCAAAAACTCTGCGTGTTATGAGCAAAAAACCTTCAAACAAAATTGCCGTCTTTTAAAAAATGTTTCATATCTTCGGAAGTATAAGTGGTACGTTCATAAAAATTTGTACAGTAATTATAAATAGTATTCAAATTAATTGCTGAAATTGACAGCTTATTCCGAGCTATTTTCAAAGAGTTATGGTCAAAAAGCGGTTTTTCTTCCGACCCCCCTTCTTGTCGTCCCCCCGAATGCATGGGTGATTTAATTTCAATGTGGAAATGTCCGCTGAAGTCTATATTTTGTATTACTAAAGTTACAGAACAATTGATTGCTTATTTGCGATGAACGGTAGATTTTTCTTATGAATCTCAAGTGTTTCCATTATTTTGATAACTACCTGTATATACAGTCGAACCTGTTTCTCTCGAACCTGCTTATCTCAAAAACCTCTCTATGTCGAAATTTTTCCATTCCCCTGCTTTTACAGCATAAATTTAATGTTTTTTCTCATGTTTATCTCGAATGATTTTTCCCGAAAATCTCTGTATCTCGAATTTTGAAGACTCTCGTTTTTGAATTTCATCTCCAGCCACCTTTATCAAGGGTATACCTTGTGGAGACAAAAATCATCTTTTGCACAATCATTTAAAGACTATGTTCGTGTTTAAAGGTATGCATTAACTGGCTACAGATATAGTCATCACAATTCATTTCCCACTCCAGGGTCCCCCGTACCTACCACAGCTTCGTGGTTTAACCGGGATAGGGCCCTGAAGAGCGCTCTGTTCTTAATTTTGAACCAGAACCTAGGGTCGAGCAAACCTTAGGCCATTTAAAAGATCTTTTGTTGATCTTGGCTAACCTAGAGCTTTCAGCTATCAATACAGCAACAAAATCAAGGTAAAACTTTAGAATGAACCTTTCTGATAGTGAATCACCTACTTGTTTCAGAAATGAGAAAAAAAATTATGTTAAAATCCAAGCAGTTGTCAACACTAGTAAATGCTCCAGTAGTCGGACACAGAATCATCTTAGCTGAAAAATAAGCAGAATCGCAATCTTGGATGACGGGCACACCATTCAAAATGAAATGACTCATTACTAATTCAAAAAAAAAAAAAAAAAACTCGTCGTAATTAACTCGGGGGTGGTTGAAAAGGATTTTTCGGCTGCTTATATGTTGGTAGGTACATATGCACGTGCTGACAGGTCGAAAAAACTACTGAACATTCATTCGGGGGCTAGCAAAATCAAAATTTAGACTCAAATTTGAGTGATTTTTTTTTTCGCGATCACAATACTTCCTTTACTACGTAAAAGGAAGTAAAAAAAGTACCCAAAACTTAACTGACAGTTTTATGTCATTGTGGCCGACTACTGGAGACTAGTCGACTACTGAAGCACTTACCCTATTTTAAAAACGTTCAGTTTATTCTATTTATTTGGTAATTTTATTTAATTAATTTTGTCTGGTTTTGAATAATAGGTAGCAAGATAGGTTTCTATTTTACTACCTATTATTCAAGTTGTTTTGGGGAATGAAAACATTGCTAAATCTGAAATAAGCATCAGAACTTAGAAGGAATAATATTAATCAGTTAAATGTTAACAAGAAGTAATTTTAAGCTGTTAATGAACAGTATCGAAATTCTGTTAATTAATATTTTTGAATTCAAGTTGAAATGTTCCAATTAATTTTGTTTATGTAGTTTAAAAAATTTTGTATTTTAAAAATAGTTTTAATTTTGATAATACGTATGGCAAAACTAACTAGCAAAAAAAAAAAATCAAAAGTAATCTTTGTTTTTCTTTTTATGCAATTTTTAATTGGAAGCTTGCAATTTTTTAATTTTGTTTAATTTTCTTAAAATTTGAGCAAATTAGAACATTTTCAAAATTATAAAATAGTAAGTAACAGCCCCTAAGCAAGGGCTAAGGCATAAACATGCAATACACCGCCAACTCGGCTATTTCGATCCATGGACAGCTGTTTCGAGCTTATTATGATCTCACCAGCATGGAATACGAAAGTAGTCAAGTTGGAGGCAAAAATCCTCTTATAAAGCAAAGAGAGCTTAAAAAAAAAAAAAAAAAAAGGTAGCTAATGTGAAATTAGAATACCAGCGAGCGACCGGCACAATTTACGAGTTGTACCGTACCAAGTGCAGTCGCTCGCTGGTATTCTAATTTCACATTAGCTACCTTTTTTTTTTTTTTTTTTTAAGCTCTCTTTGCTTCATAAGAGGATTTTTGCCTCCAACTCGACTGCTTTCGTATTCCATGCTGACGAGAGCATAATAAGCTCGAAACAGTTGTCCATGGATCGAAATAGCAGAGTTGGAGGGGTATTGCATTTTCAAAATTGTTTTACTAATTATGCATTCATAATGCATTGAAACATTAAATTTGTTTTTAATTTATATTTTCTAATTCAATTCTTCTAATATGTTAGGTTTTAGAACATACTTACTTACGTATTTTCTTATTTCAACTTCGAATAAGTAGAAGTTTGATAACCAGCTCAGAAAAAGTATTTTATTTATATAATCATAGTTTTAATGTAAATTAATTATCTCAATTCTCTTGATATGTAACATAAATACAAGCGATTAAATGAAAGTCAAAATAATAATTCTACTAGTGAAAAAAAAAAGGGGCAGAAAACATTCTTGAAACTGAAATAGTGCATCGTAATAAACATGCCACAAAGGCCAATTTCTTTCTTGCCCTGTACAAAAAAACCACATTTTAAATCAACAAACAATGCTTTCACTTAAAAATACTTTGTTCATTTACAAAATGTGGTCCTACTAAAGGTAAAATAAAACACAAGATGTAAAAAAATATTTTTAGAGTATGAAACTTGAAATTCTTGAGAAAAACTTAAATCTTTTTGAAAATGTCTGATATAATCTTATTTTTTCAGTTAAATACTGTTGAAGTTTTGATATTACTTTGCTAATAATGGTGTTTTTTGCTTTTGTTTTTTTCATTACCAATTACTTAAAAGAAATAAATAAATAAAAATAAGAGAAAATAAAAAATAACTTCTTCCTTTTCATAAGTTTTAAAAGCACTTTATTTAAAGACAGTAATTACATTTTCGCACGGCGTTTGAATTTAAAACTGTCATAATGTTTTTACGCATACTTTTTTCGTTGCTGATCATTATTGTAAGTGCTTAAATACATGTTCTTCATACATAATAGTAGGTTAAAATTATGAGATGAGTTTCTCCTATTTGCTACCGCAAAACTTAATGTATTGCTATCAAAATCATCCTTTTATGCTTAATATGAAAGAGCAAACATGAAGTTATTTTAAAAACAAAACATGAACTGCATTATTAATAACAAAAAAGAAAAGGAATTTGAATTAGGACATCTTGCATTCAGATTATGTTTTTCACAATCATGAATTGCGATAGGTTTGTGTGTGTGTGTGTGTGTGTGTGTGTGTGTGTGTGTCAAGGGAGGATTCAGCTTCTGGTTCAGGAGGGGGCCATTTTCAGAAAGGGAGGGGTCACAGTGCAATTTATGTGCTAAAATGCAGGTATTCGGCGGTTTTTCCGAACTATAAGTCCCAAAAATGCAGTTTTAGGTTATATTTTGCCGTTTAAGGGAGGGGTAATGACCCCCCCATGACCCCCTCTGGAGTCTGTGTGTGTGTGTGTGTGTGTGATAAGGCGGGCATGTGCGTGTGTGAGTGTGGGGTCGCCAAGTGTGTTAGCGTGTGACTGTGGGCCCTCATGTGTGTTTGAGGCGAGCTGCTGTAAAAATTACTACTATTAAAATCTGTTCGCGTCTGTCTGTCTGTCCGTCTGAAGTTTGAACTCCTCAAAAACCGCTGAGCGTAGAGAATCAAACATAATACCATTCGATTCGAAATTTTCTAAGGAAGACAATAAGACCAACCGCGTAATTGTACGACGTTAATTAGCTGAGATATTAATTAAAACGTTAATTAAATTCTTTGCACTTTTAAAATTCCAAGACATTTATTTCTTTCAGTTGCCATTTTAAATTAAAGCGTTAATTAAATTATTGAACTATTTAAAATTCCGTCTGAAGCTTGAACTCCTCAAAAACCGCTGAGCGTAAAGGATCAAACATAATACCATTCGATTCGAAATTTTCTAAGGAAGACAATAAGACCAACCGCGTATTTGCTCGACGTTAAATAGCTGAAATATTAATTAAAACGTTAATTAAATTCTTTGCACTTTTAAAATTCCAAGACATTTATTTCTTTCAGTTGCCATTTTAAATTAAAGCGTTAATTAAATTATTGCACTATTTTAAATTCCAAAATTTTATTTCTTACCGTTGCCATTTTAAATTAAAGCGTTAATTAAATTATTGAACTATTTAAAATTACAAGATATTTATTTCTTTCAGTCGCCATTTCAAATTAAAGCGTTAATTAAATTATTGCACTATTTTAAATTTCAAGACTTTTATTTCTTACCGTTGCCATTTTGAATTAAAACGTTAATTAAATTATTGAACTATTTAAAATTCCAAGACTTTTATTTCTTTCCGTAGCCATTTTAAATTAAAACGTTAATTAAATTGTTGAACTATTTAAAATTCCAAGACTTTTATTTCTTACCGTTGCCATTTTAAATTAAAACGTTAATTAAATTATTGAACTATTTAAAATTCCAAGACTTTTATTTCTTTCCGTAGCCATTTTAAATTAAAGCGTTAATTAAATTATTGAACTATTTAAAATTCCAAGACATTTATTTCTTACCAGTGCCATTTTAAATTAAAACGTTAATTAAATTATTGAACTCTTTAAAATTAAAGAGTGTTATTTCTTTCCATTGTCATTTTGAATACGTGTTACAACAAAGTTCTAACAATTGTTTTTATTCTAATTATTAATGACTTATATTTTTTCTCTGGTATACCATTTTGAAAATGTGTTTTTAAATAAAATTGCAATTGCTGTTTTTAGAATGGACTTTTTTTGGCTGCGATCTAAATATTAAAAGAACTTTTTCGTTTAGAATTTTGCAATTAATTTTACAGGAAGAAAGCGATTTGGAAATAATTGTTTTTGGTAAGGAATTTCATTTGTTATTTAGGGAGAGTGCTAAGTATGCGCTACTTGACGTCGTCTTTTTTTTTTCTTTTTTTTTTTTTTCTTTTTTTTGAGGAAGCATGTGCAAATAATTCGATTGATTCTTTGATGTAGGAAAACTTTTTAGCGAGCCGCTTTAGCGGGGAGTAATTTGTTGGAACTTTCCTTTGTACTTTAAAGGAGAGCCGCCTTGGCGGCGAATAGTTTATTGAAACTTTCCTCGCTACTGTAAAGGCGAGCCACCTTGACGGCGAGTAAACTGTTTAAACTTTCCTCATTACTTTAAAGGCGAGTCGCCTTGGTGGCGAGTAGTTTGTTGAAACTGTCCTCGCTACTTTAAAGGCGAGCCGCCTTGGCGGCGAGTAGGTTATTTAAACTTTCCTCACTACTTCAAAGGCGAGCCGCCTTGGCGGCGAGTAGTTTTCTCAAACTGCCTTCACTACTTTGCAGCCCGTGCAACGCCGGGCCACGCAGCTAGTTACTACTATTAAAATCTGTCCGCGTCTGTCTGTCTGTCTGTCTGTCTGTCTGTCCGTCTGAAGCTTGAACTCCTCAAAAACCGCTGAGCGTAGAGAATCAAACATAATACCATTCGATTCGAAATTTTCTAAGGAAGACAATAAGACCAACCACGTAATTGTACGACGTTAATTAGCTGAGACATTAATTAAAACGTTAATTAAATTCTTTGCACTTTTAAAATTCCAAGACATTTATTTCTTTCAGTTGCCATTTTAAATTAAAGCGTTAATTAAATTATTGCACTATTTTAAATTCCAAAATTTTATTTCTTACCGTTGCCATTTTAAAGTAAAGCGTTAATTAAATTATTGAACTATTTAAAATTCCAGGACATTTATTTCTTACCGTTGCCATTTTGAATTAAAACGTTAATTAAATTATTGAAGTATTTAAAATTCCAAGGCAGGGATTCAAGTGAAACAGGCCATCGCAAATTACAATCGCTACTGGAAATGAATTAAATTAGAACGTTTCTTGATAAAAACATCGTGACGTCAGCGTGACGTTTGCCTATAAAAAACGAGCTAGATAAAACCAGGGCTGCGGAGTCGGAGGAAAAATAGTCGACTCCGACTCCGACTCCGGGATTTTAAAACTTTCGACTCCGACTCCGACTCCCGACTCCTGCTTTTTTTTTTATTATTTATTTTTTTTACCCAAATGTGAAGAAAGAAAAACCCTAAACAAAGGTTGAAATATTAAGTCCATTTTTAAAAGTTTCATTTTCATTCATGGTCGTAGCCAGGACTCACTTTGGAGGGGGGGGGGGTAGCAAGCTGGGGTATCCCAGTTGGAGGTCGTGGGAGGTCATTGCGATCTCTCAAAAAGTTCAGTTTTCTCAAGAATTCTCGCAGGTAATTTCACCACATTTACCTCAATTCTCGGAGGTCGCTGTGACCTCCCAAAAAGTCCATTTTCTCCAGAGCAAAAGACAAGTGCCGCTCTTGTCATTTAACTCCGTACAAAACTAATCCCTTTCTTGTTAAATGGCCAGACTTTATTTTAATACATTGCATTTTTGCTGCAAATATTTTTTATTCACTTGCATAAGCCCAAACATAGCAATTCGTTTCATAAAGCAGATCCGCCATTTTGAAGCCCTTTTTATTGATCCTAGATGCTTAGGATTTGGATATTGGACGCTGAAAATTTGTATCTGTTAGTTTCAAAGATATGTTTTGACCTCCATAAAATTTCATCCAAATCGGAGGTGGTCGGAGTCGGAGTCGGAGTCGACATGTTTTTCAGCGACTCCGACTCCGACTCCTTTGGTCCAAAATCAGTCCGACTCCGACTCCGACTCCGCAGCCCTGGATAAAACATCACAGCCTACTTGGCGAATAAGAGGAGATAGCTGAGTGCTTGTGAGCTCTTATTGGCTCCACCCGTAGTGACGTCATGCCAAGTTAAGTTGATGATAATGTAATTCACTTCCAGTAGCGATTGCATTCGAAGCGATCGCAGTGCTGTTTCACTTGAATACCTGCCCAAGACTGTTATTTCTTACCGTTGCCATTTTGAATTAAAACGTTAATTAATTGTTGAACTATTTAACCCTTTTTAAGGCGGTGGTAAATATCTTACCACCACGTTAGAACTTAAAACGCACTAGAAACGCACAAAAAGTTTATGTACAACATGTAATGTTCCATTGTGAGCTGCTCCATGTTTCATGTTGTTCCATCAGACAAACTAAAAGTATTTTAGGTGATTTATATTGTATTTAGTTTTTCTGTGACTTATTTCATGCGTAACTAAAAAATGTGTAATTTGAAATAACTAATGACGAATAGTTTTACAAGGAATGCACATTTACTTGTGAAATCATTTGTATTTTACATTTATTCTATTGAATAAATCAGTGAAATGTCATTGCTTGTAATGGACGGTGGTTAACTTTACTCACCCATCTTAAAAGCAGAAGCCACAACAATAAAATATAAAAAAATATATTTTTTGGTCATAAATGAGCTTTATTTTTCTAATTATAATGCAAAATGTGAAATTTGGAGAAAAACGGCTTGTGCCCGTTAAAGGGTTAAAATTCCAAGACTTTTATTTCTTACCGTTGCCGTTTTGAATTAAAACGTTAATTAAATTATTGAACTATTTAAAATTCCAAGACTTTTATTTCTTTCCATAGTCATTTTAAATTAAAGCGTTAATTAAATTGTGGAACTATTTAAAATTCCAATACTTTTATTTCTTACCGTTGCCATTTTGAATTAAAACGTTAATTAAATTATTGAACTATTTAAAATTCCAAGACTTTTATTTCTTTCCGTTTTTTTTTTTTTTCTTTTTTTTTTTCTTTTTTTTTTTTTTTGAGGAAGCATGTGCAAATAATTCGATTGATTCTTTGATGCAGGAAAACTTTTTAGCGAGCCGCTTTAGCGGGGAGTAATTTGTTGGAACTTTCCTTTGTACTTTAAAGGAGAGCCGCTTGGCGGCGAATAGTTTATTGAAACTTTCCTCGCTACTGTAAAGGCGAGCCACCTTGACGGCGAGTAAACTGTTTAAACTTTCCTCATTACTTTAAAGCCGAGTCGCCTTGGTGGCGAGTAGTTTGTTGAAACTGTCCTCGCTACTTTAAAGGCGAGCCGCCTTGGCGGCGAGTAGATTATTTAAACTTTCCTCACTACTTCAAAGGCGAAACGCCTTGGCGGCGAGTAGTTTTCTCAAACTGCCTTCACTACTTTACAGCCCGTGCAACGCCGGGCCACGCAGCTAGTTAATACTATTAAAATCTGCCCGCGTCTGTCTGTCCGTCTGAAGCTTGAACTCCTCAAAAACCGCTGAGAGTAGAGAATCAAACATAGTACCATTCGACTCGAAATTTTCTAAGGAAGACAATAAGACCAACCGCGTAATTCTACGACGTCAATTAGCTGAGATACTAATTTCAACGTTAATTAAATTTTTGCACTTTTTAAAATTCTAGGACATTTATTCCTTTTCGTTGCCATTTTGAATAAAAACTTTAATTAAATTATTGAACATTTATTTCTTACCGTTGCCATTTTGAGTTAAAACGTTAATTAAATTATTGAACTATTTAAAATTCCAAGATATTTTTTCTTGCCGTTGCCATTTTGAATTAAAACGTTAATTAAATTATTGAACCATTTAAAATTCTAAGACATTATTTCTTACCTTTGCCATTTTGAATAAAAACGTTGATTAAATTATTGAACTATTTAAAATTCCAAGACATTTCTTACCGTTGCCATTTTGAATTAAAACGTTAATTAAATTATTGAACTATTTAAAATTCCAAGATATTATTTTTTTCCGTTGCGATTTTAAATTAAAACGTTAATTAAATTGAACTTTTTAAAATGAAAGAGTGTTATTTTTTTCTATTGTCATTTTGAATACGTGTTATAATAAAGTTCTAACAATTGTTTTTATTCTCATTATTAGGCAGGGATTCAAGTGAAACAGCACTGCGATCGCTTCGAATTGTAATCGCTACTGGAAGTGAATTACATTATCATCAACTTAACTTGGCATGACGTCACTACGGGTGGAGCCAATAAGAGTTCACAAGCACTCAGCGATCTCCTCTTATTCGCCAAGTAGGCTGTGACGTTTTATCTAGCTCGTTTTTCATAGGCAAACGTCACGCTGACGTCACGATGTTTTTATCAAGAAACGTTCTAATGTAATTCATTTCCAGTAGCGATTGTAATTTGCGATGGTCTGTTTCACTTGAATCCCTGCCTTAATGACATATTTTTTCTCTGGTACCATTTTGAAAATGTGTTTTTAAATAAAATTGCAATTGCTGTTTTTAGAAGGGACTTTTTTTGGCTACGATCCAAATATTAAAAGAACTTTTCCGTTTAGAATTTTGCAATTAATTTTCCAGAAAGAAAGCGGTTTGGAAATAATTGTTTTTGGTAAGGAGTTTTATTTGTTATTTAGAGAGAGTGCTAAGTATACGCTACTTGACATCGTCTTTATTTTTGAGAAAGCGTGTGCAAATAATTCGATTGATTCTTTGATGCAGGAAAGCTTTTTAGCGAGCCGCTTTAGCGGGGAGTAGTTCGTTAAACTTTTCCTTGGTACTTTAAAGGCGAGCCGCCTTGGCAGTGAGTAGTTTATTGAAACTTTCTACGCTACTGTAAAGGCGAGCCGCCTTGACGGCGAATAAACTGTTTAAACTTTTCTCATTACTTTAAAGGCGAGCCGCCTTGGTGGCGAGTAGTTTGTTGAAACTTTCCTCGCTACTTTAAAGGCGAGCCGCCTTTCGGCGAGTAGTTTTCTCAAACTGCCTACACTACATTACAGCCCGTGCAACGCCGGGCCACGCAGCTAGTAAAACCATAATTTTTTGCTTCTATTACTTCCGATATGAAATAATATCTGTGGCTTGGTTCTAAAAGGTCCAATGTCAATTTTTTCACATTCTGTGTTATTTACATCAAAAGTTTTCAATTTATTAAAACTCTAATTCTACAAAGGCCAATGTCTGTATAATATATGATATTATATATATTATATATTATATAAATTAGTATATATATTATATATTATATAAATTAGTTTATATATTATATATTTATATAATCTATAATGTATAATATAATAAATAAAAATGTCATGTGATAAAATAATGTTTCTTTACACTAACAATAAACAAATACCAAAAAATAATAATGGGAATCTTAATATAAGAAAGTTATAGCATTCTGAAAAATCTCAAATATCTTTCATCGCCTTTTTCTCGAAACTAACATTTTTGACTTAGGCCCTTTTAGATCCAAGCCACAGATGTTATCTGCGAACAACTGGCAGGAAAAATCACATTCGCATTCCATCAAAGCATTATAACTTTTCGATATTTCTTTAGTCTTGCCATTCCAGAAAAACAATGAATAGCACAGACGATAGTTAAACTAAGTAATGGTTAAGAAATCTAAAGCATTGTAGACGATAAGGGAAACAGGAGAAAATGAATGCAAGGCATTGCAGACTATAAATTTGCAAATACTAGTGACACAGCGGGAGGGAGTTGCTGTGTGATCATCCCCTACTTTACACCTATGATGCTCGGATGAAACTGAGAGGATCATTTGACACGTGATCCGAGTTGAAAGAAATTTGTCCTGCCGAGAGGAGAAGGCAGAGTGTGCATTTCGTTTCAGTTTGCTTTGCGGTGTAGTACACGATAAACATCGACTGACATTACGAGGATGCATACTTCTAAATGACAAGAAAAAAATCAGAAAGAATTCAGAGATTCCTTTTTCGGGGTTTTTTTTTAATACTCAGCAACACATCCATCCCCCTGCTAGAATTTTTTCTCCATTCTATTCCCTTCCCTTCTTTTAACTTTTCCCGCCAATGACATTCTGATGCGACTGCTGATGTTCCACGGGTCACGGTTGCAGCGACCTCTCACCGGCGAACATCAAAAAAACCCGTTGCCAGATCCGCGGTTATTTAATTGGGACGCCATTTTTGTAACGCCGATTTTTTTTTCCATGGGGCCTCCTCGTTCCCCGTCGACTGTTCCGCAAGGGTTGAGAGAGGGCTGCTCTGGAACAGCGAATTTCATGTCGCAGCCTGACCTGAGGGTCCTCGAACACAGTCGGTTCTTTCTGGGGATGAGGGTATTAATGACTGCGAAGCGGAAATATTTGATGACTACTACTCAACAACTCCGTCGGAACTGTTTTTCATGTATTATGATCCGTGTCTCTTTTTAACACCCTCTCAAAGAAGAAGAAAAAAACATTGTCCCCATAATTTCCGGAAAATGTATTTAGGTAAGTTTAAATGTCTTTTAAAGTTGGGCTAAAATAAGTTAGGTGTGTAATTTACAATGCAGCCAAGTTGCCTCCTGATCCATAAATCTTTCAATTCAATCTGAGCAAAAAATGTTCAGTTAAAAGATACCTTCTTCTATAAGATAAAAGTGTCTTCAAAAGAGAGTTGTTTCTCTTTGATAAATTACAGACTTCAACTGCTTCTCTAAGATAAATTACAGAAAGCGTTGAAAAATACATTACGAAAATTATGCACTTTTCTATTAAGAGGAATAGCGAAGGCATCTATAGTCTGTTACTGTTACTTTAAAATAGGCGCATCAAAGTCACAAATTTTGTATCGTCTCCATGGAAACTGTACGCAAGAAAACAGTTCACCTGGGTTTTTTTTTTGTGCACTGCTGCTTTGGCAATTCATTTATTTTAGGTTTATTGATTAGGTTTCCATGAAGACGAAGCAAATTTGTGACCTTTATGCGCCTATTTTAAATTAACAGACTATAGTTACGCTACATACCTATTCGAAAGGGTGACCAGTGATGTATAAATAACTATAGCCTGTATAACGAGAAGTGATGTAGGAGGTAAGTAAAGCAGCAGCCGACACAACTCAAGCTGGTACAGGTACAGTAGTCTTCTTGGCATTGGGAATATTGGAAACAACGCCCTATTAAATGACATTCTTTACAGACATAACACTTTTTCGATTTTTGGCAATTTTTCATAAAATTTCTCTAAAAATACATATTATTGGGGGACATTTCATTTGCGGGCTAATTTTGCATGAATATCAACAAATTTTAAACAAATAAAACTCGTATGGCTAAACTTCGTTTCAATACGGTGATGTGGTACGGGCTATGTGATAAAAAAAATATGTGGAAAACTAACTACTGAGGAGCTAAAAATTTCCCAGTATTTCATTCGTTGTATTTTTATGTATGCTTTGTTTATGAATGAAAATATTTTAAACTTAAGAGAAGTTTCAACAAAATAATTTAAATAGTAACAAATTAACTCTATTTACGTATTTTAACATGAATTTTTGTTCCGCGTAGATCAATTATTTTAATCGCATGTATTTGAAAGTAAATTGCCATTTTCAAATTCATTCTGTTTTCCAATTTATGCTTTGTTTCAAATACATAATAAGTTACTCTGAAGTTTATGCTCCATTCAGTTTCGAAGTTTTTTTAACCTGATTTCTTTCTTTTTTGTTTTTCTTTCTTTTCTTTTGCCTAACATATTCCAATGAAGTGAAGTTTTTGATTTCAGGATAATGTTGAAACTGATTGATGCCTCCTTTCTATGACACAAGACGGACAAAGCCTTTTGCCAAAGATAGTTACAACAACGGTTCCTGATGTTTACATTCGGATGGATCGTACTGAGATAACTGGTCTTGGGATCAGGAGAGGATGGGGAGCGTGTCCGCGAGCTAACCTCCTCAGCTGTCGCCTTATCTCGGTGGGTGACGTTTGTCAGATGACATTGTCAATCACGTTGCATCGCCAACGATGCTTGGCGAAAGGAGGTTGCGTTTGGCGACGAAAGGGCAAGTAAGGCAATACAAGTTCTCATCAGCCATCCAGAGATGGATAATGACTTTTACGTCCTGAAATCTATTGAAATATTAGGAAATAAAATTATCTCTCTTTCTCTTCTCTTAAGGAGAAAGAAATGTACAGTTTCTATTTAAAACTAACAAATTCTTCTTGGTTAACAGGGTACTGGGATCTGTTTTGTATCTCCAATGGCACCCTTACAAAGGAACATCAAAGAACCAGCTGAATGCCTGGAGTAGAGAGTTTCCACAGCTCTCATTTGCATCGTTACCTGAAATTGATCAATACCTTGTCTGAACTATTCTGTTTTGCACCTCTCGTAAAGAGTAGATCCAAAAATCTAAATGCTCTGATCTGCTCTTTTTAGCCTACTTTCCTGTTAAAAATAAAAGAAAGACGCAAAAAGCATTTAAAGTGGCTTTATACGTCTAAAAAATACATAAGTCCAAAAAAAAAGAGCCGAAAAGAAATAAAAAAAGTAAAATAAATATCGAAAAATTAAAAGTGGGGAAGTAGGGTTTGAGACGGGGAATTTGCGTGTCGGTATGTCTGTCTGTCTCCCCCCCCCCCCCCCCCCCAATAACTTTTGAATGAACATTCCGATTTGAACAAACTTTTTTGTTGGAAAGATCTCGGCGAGTACAGCTCATTCCCATACTTGATTTTTCGATTTGAACAATTTTTGGTTTTTGATTTGGTTTGTTTCGGTTTTTGATTTGAACCATTTTTCGTTCAATGTTGAACCGTTCAGAAAAAAACTTTAGAATTGACCCTTTTCTAAAACATACATGATTTTAAAAGCTCATTTGTGAATTATTTCGCTGTTTTATATTCTGTTTTTCTATTAATTTCATACATGCTTGTTACTTTACGCAAAAAGATAATTAAGAATGAAGAGAAAAGAACTTGTGGTCTAACTGATGAATTTTTTCCCTTACTTATTAACATTATCGATTGTAAATAATTCCGAACGAAATCATCATCATCAAGGTTTACAACAGAAAGTAGCAAGGACAGTGTGGCAACCTCAGAGGATGACCTAATCTTCTACGTGAATCAAGTAAGTTGAAACATAATCCTTGCTTGGAACAACAACACACTCGGATGTTTTGCTTCTTAATTTTTCCCTAACCGTTGTGTACAAGCTATTCTTAGTTGTTTTTTCCAAAGATGGTAAAAATTAGAACACATCTGTGGAATGCATTTTATCATTACAGTGTGAAATTCACTTTTATTCAATATCTACTGACAGTACTATCTATCTCACTCAAAACTTAAATTCATTTTTTGTTTCTTTTTTCTTACACTAATAGTAGAGACAAAAATTGACCAATTACTTTTCTTCTCTCAATTAAAAAAGAAGAAGAAAAAAGAAAGAAAGAAAAAGAAAGATAGCAGCATGGCAATCGTATTACTGGATGACAGAAGCTGTGATTTTATTGAAAAACATAAGCTTGTAATGTTAAAGGTATTTTGAAAAAACAAATCGAATTAAGTTTCAGCTAATACAGTTAAATTTATGATCAATGTTTATTTAACATTATCAACTTCAATATTATGAGTTTAACTTATGAGAAATATTGGAAGGCTTGGGAAAAACTTTTAGAACTGCTGTTCGATTGACCCTGTTTTTAATGTTTTAATTTTTTTTTACATGTTTGGATTTTGCGATTTTACAGTTTTTAATACAGTCGACGCTCGTTATAACGACCACACGTTATAAAGACCATCCTAATATAACGACCGGTGAGAAAACCCCCAACTGTATCCCAATATACTCTATATTCTACCTCTTATAGCGACCACTCGTTATAAAGACCGTTTTCTGTAGGACGGAGACGGTCGTTATATCGAGCGTCGACTGTATTGCTTTTTGAGTTTTGAATTTTATATTTTTACATTTTGCTCTTTGCATTTTAAGTTTTCATATGTTACCTTTTTACATTTTACATTTTTACACTTTATACATTATTTCTTGTTATCGTTTACCTTAATGTATTTTTTACTCTTTACTTTTGATGCATCTAGCTCCATGAGTATGTGTTGAGTGTGTGCATGCATACTCGAGTCAATGAGCTTCTGCTAGAAATACAAAAAAAAAAAAAATGTATATATATATATATATATATATATATATATATATATATACAGGGTGTCCACTCCAATCGTGGACCAATAGCTAATTTCTAAACCGTTAGAGATAAGCATATAGTTTATTTAGGAAAAAATCTCCAAATTACGAAAGGAATTTTGGGTCTATTCAATGTTTTTCAAAAAATCAAATTTTGAAAGAGTTACGAAATTTAAATTTTTATACAGCCCCCCAGTCCTATCAATCATATTTAGTAAAACATTCTTGACACTGTAACGTTTAAAACTTAAAAAAAATCACAGTTCTACGACAAAAATTGACCGAGTTATGACGTTTTGAAAAATCGAGATTTTGAAGGATTTCGCATCGGTCCCTTAAGCGGTCTCTCGATGACGTCATAAAATAATGCAAAATCTTGATTTTTCAAAACGTCATAACTCGGACAATTTTTGTGGTAGAAGAGTGATTTTTTTTTTAGTTTTAAACGTTACAGTGTCAAGAATGTTTTACTAAATATGATTGATAGGACTGGGGGGCTGTATAAAAATTTAAATTTCGTAACTCTTTCAAAATTTGATTTTTTGAAAAACATTGAATAGACCCAAAATTCCTTTCGTAATTTGGAGATTTTTTCCTAAATAAACTATATGCTTATCTCTAACGGTATAGAAATTAGCTATTGGTCCACGATTGGAGTGGACACCCTGTATATATATATATATATATATATATTATAAGCTTATGTTGCTGACTTTTTTTTCTCTCTTTTAGTTTTATTTATTTATTTATTTTTTAATTTATTTTTTTAAACATTGAAAAACATATCACTCTTACTCTCTCGGGTGGGGCTGAACCACCAATTGTTCGGGTAACAGCCGAACGCTCCAGTCCATTTGCGCAATTAATGCTTTGCTAAACTTGCCAATAAAAATCACGCTCTTATGTGCTAGTCTATTCTTAACTTTTCAAGACCGGAGGGAGAGGGGAAATTAACCCGTCAAATCAGAATTGACAGGCATGGAAAATCCCTCCATGAAATAATGATGTGCTTCATTCAAAGGCACTGCTCAGTCCAGTCATATGTTTACTCTCTTTTTCTGGTTTTTACTCCTGCTCATTTTTTCAACCTCGTTAAGAATTAGAATTTAAAGTAAATAAATTAATGAATCAAACTGCTATTTGGTACAGAAATCTTGAAATAACTCTTTGAAAGATCAATAGATGGCGCTACGTTTCGTATCTTTAACGCCTGGCTATGTCAAGATTCATCCATAAGCTCCCATATTTTCCTTTTTTGGTGCTACTTGTAGCACCAAAAAATGAGAAGATGTTTTTTCTTTTTTTTTTTGGAAATTATGCGCTTTTTTAACGTTTTTTAAATTCAAATTTTCAAGATTAAAAGTATTTATTTTTCATTAGGTATTTTAAATTATTTTAAAAGTAATTTTTTAAAAGTTCTTTTTATTCGTTATTTTTTAACGATGTTTCATTCGATAAAGCGGGTGGGGTGATGTCTTAAACATAGAGCCAAAAAAAAAAAAAAAAAGAAGAAAAGGAAAGGAAAAAAATCGTTGATTATAAGGTATAACGATTCTTTTTTGCCTGAGAAGAGAGCACTCATGCATTCGTAGTCAATCATTGAAGCATTAAATAGCGCTCTAAGGGCATGAAACTAGTGGGGGGGGGGGGGGTGAAAAAAACTCTACGTCCCTGTATAAATTCTGTAGATTTTTGCTACAAATTAAAGAAGTAATTTTGCAGAAGTTCAATTTAATTTCTGTAGATTTTTTTCCAAGCTCAAAATAAAGCTTAAACATTTATTTGGAACAATACTACTCATTTTCACGCGAAATATTTTTTGTGATGATAGTTAAAGCAAAATCACTAATAAAATTGAACAATATGATGTTGATTTAATTTGAAGTACTCTTAGCGATTTCGTATAAAAAGCACATAATTTTGTTCATGCAAAAATTTGAAGTTTTGAGTGTACTCAAGCTTTATTTGCGGAAACTTTGGATTTACTTAAAATTTGAAAAAAATTTACAGATTTTGGAAAACCTAAGCAAAATTACCTCTTCAATTTGAAGATATTTTTGTGTTGCTTGATTTTGGTTTCTTTTCGTCGGAAATTCCTCAACGAAAGAGGTAATGAGAATAAATTTTTAGAGTCTCAAAGATGGAACACGGTCGAAAAAATTTGATAAACTTTGCGCAATAGATAATTATAAATTTTCATAAGATATGGAGGATAAGATTTCACTTAAGCAGGGAGCCATGCTGCATTGAAGGCTATAAGACTAAATACTCGTACACTGCAAGCCTTCTGGTTTGTTTCGAAAACTATCTTATGTCCACTGATTTTTGATGAATTTGATACTTTATATTTTACTGAAAAAACTTTTTCATATACAGGGTGCCCACTCCAATCGTGGACCAATAGCTAATTTCTAAACCGTTAGAGATAAGCATATAGTTTATTTAGGAAAAAATCTCCAAATTACGAAAGGAATTTTGGGTCTATTCAATGTTTTTCAAAAAATCAAATTTTGAAAGAGTTACGAAATTTAAATTTTTATACAGCCCCCCAGTCCTATCAATCATATTTAGTAAAACATTCTTGACACTGTAACGTTTAAAACTTAAAAAAAATCACAGTTCTACGACAAAAATTGACCGAGTTATGACGTTTTGAAAAATCGAGATTTTGAAGGATTTCGCATCGGTCCCTTAAGCGGTCTCTCGATGACGTCATAAAATAATGCAAAATCTTGATTTTTCAAAACGTCATAACTCGGACAATTTTTGTGGTAGAAGAGTGATTTTTTTTTAGTTTTAAACGTTACAGTGTCAAGAATGTTTTACTAAATATGATTGATAGGACTGGGGGGCTGTATAAAAATTTAAATTTCGTAACTCTTTCAAAATTTGATTTTTTGAAAAACATTGAATAGACCCAAAATTCCTTTCGTAATTTGGAGATTTTTTCCTAAATAAACTATATGCTTATCTCTAACGGTATAGAAATTAGCTATTGGTCCACGATTGGAGTGGACACCCTGTATATATATATATATATATATATATATTATAAGCTTTTGTTGCTGACTTTTTTTTCTCTCTTTTAGTTTTATTTATTTATTTATTTTTTAATTTATTTTTTTAAACATTGAAAAACATATCACTCTTACTCTCTCGGGTGGGGCTGAACCACCAATTGTTCGGGTAACAGCCGAACGCTCCAGTCCATTTGCGCAATTAATGCTTTGCTAAACTTGCCAATAAAAATCACGCTCTTATGTGCTAGTCTATTCTTAACTTTTCAAGACCGGAGGGAGAGGGGAAATTAACCCGTCAAATCAGAATTGACAGGCATGGAAAATCCCTCCATGAAATAATGATGTGCTTCATTCAAAGGCACTGCTCAGTCCAGTCATATGTTTACTCTCTTTTTCTGGTTTTTACTCCTGCTCATTTTTTCAACCTCGTTAAGAATTAGAATTTAAAGTAAATAAATTAATGAATCAAACTGCTATTTGGTACAGAAATCTTGAAATAACTCTTTGAAAGATCAATAGATGGCGCTACGTTTCGTATCTTTAACGCCTGGCTGTGTCAAGATTCATCCATAAGCTCCCATATTTTCCTTTTTTGGTGCTACTTGTAGCACCAAAAAATGAGAAGATGTTTTTTCTTTTTTTTTTTGGAAATTATGCGCTTTTTTAACGTTTTTTAAATTCAAATTTTCAAGATTAAAAGTATTTATTTTTCATTAGGTATTTTAAATTATTTTAAAAGTAATTTTTTAAAAGTTCTTTTTATTCGTTATTTTTTAACGATGTTTCATTCGATAAAGCGGGTGGGGTGATGTCTTAAACATAGAGCCAAAAAAAAAAAAAAAAAGAAGAAAAGGAAAGGAAAAAAATCGTTGATTATAAGGTATAACGATTCTTTTTTGCCTGAGAAGAGAGCACTCATGCATTCGTAGTCAATCATTGAAGCATTAAATAGCGCTCTAAGGGCATGAAACTAGTGGGGGGGGGGGGGGGGTGAAAAAAACTCTACGTCCCTGTATAAATTCTGTAGATTTTTGCTACAAATTAAAGAAGTAATTTTGCAGAAGTTCAATTTAATTTCTGTAGATTTTTTTCCAAGCTCAAAATAAAGCTTAAACATTTATTTGGAACAATACTACTCATTTTCACGCGAAATATTTTTTGTGATGATAGTTAAAGCAAAATCACTAATAAAATTGAACAATATGATGTTGATTTAATTTGAAGTACTCTTAGCGATTTCGTATAAAAAGCACATAATTTTGTTCATGCAAAAATTTGAAGTTTTGAGTGTACTCAAGCTTTATTTGCGGAAACTTTGGATTTACTTAAAATTTGAAAAAAATTTACAGATTTTGGAAAACCTAAGCAAAATTACCTCTTCAATTTGAAGATATTTTTGTGTTGCTTGATTTTGGTTTCTTTTCGTCGGAAATTCCTCAACGAAAGAGGTAATGAGAATAAATTTTTAGAGTCTCAAAGATGGAACACGGTCGAAAAAATTTGATAAACTTTGCGCAATAGATAATTATAAATTTTCATAAGATATGGAGGATAAGATTTCACTTAAGCAGGGCGCCATGCTGCATTGAAGGCTATAAGACTAAATACTCGTACACTGCAAGCCTTCTGGTTTGTTTCGAAAACTATCTTATGTCCACTGATTTTTGATGAATTTGATACTTTATATTTTACTGAAAAAACTTTTTCATATACAGGGTGCCCACTCCAATCGTGGACCAATAGCTAATTTCTAAACCGTTAGAGATAAGCATATAGTTTATTTAGGAAAAAATCTCCAAATTACGAAAGGAATTTTGGGTCCATTCAATGTTTTTCAAAAAATCAAATTTTGAAAGAGTTACGAAATTTAAATTTTTATACAGCCCACCAGTTCTATCAATCATATTTAGTAAAACATTCTTGACACTGTAACGTTTAAAACTAAAAAAAAAATCACTCTTCTACCACAAAAATTGACCGAGTTATGACGTTTTTAAAAATTAAGATTTTGAAGGATTTCGCATACGGTCCCTTGAGCGATCTCTCGATGACGTCATGAAACAATGCAAAATCTTGATTTTTCAAAACGTCATAACTCGGTCAATTTTTGTGGTAGAAGAGTGATTTTTTTTTAGTTTTAAACGTTACAGTGTCAAGAATGCTTTACTAAATATGATTGATAGGACTGGGGGGCTGTATAAAAATTTAAATTTCGTAACTCTTTCAAAATTTGATTTTTTGAAAAACATTGAATAGACCCAAAATTCCTTTCTTAATTTTGAGATTTTTTTCCTAAATAAACTATATGCTTATCTCTAACGGTTTAGAAATTAGCTATTGGTCCACAATTGGAGTGGACACCCTGTATTAACGTAAGTAATATTGCTCAGCCATGTCAATGTTAAAAGCGTTCCATGGTGGAAATTTTCATTCCAGCCTGCTGTATGGAATGAAATTTCATGAAAAAAACACGTAGGCTTTCATTTTCATTATTTCGGTACGCATCCTATTGTTAAAATTTTTGTACAACTTCTGCTACTTTTACGAGTACAGCACTGAACTGAAAGAAAAACAGTTCATATAATCAATAGGGTCAGATCAGAAGCATAATATGTGTAAACTACACTTTTCTCACTTATGTTAAAATAAGGTGGTAAAATTGTTGATTTTATTCTTGACTCTACTTATGATACAATTAAGTTTAATTTTCTATATTACGTTTATCATCTGATTTCAATATAAATAAGCTTCTCTTATTCGCAAAAGAACATATTACTATTTTGCAAAAAATTATATTTATTTATTTGTTTTAGAGCAGTTTTAGAGAAGTATAGGGTAAATCATCATAGTGTTATGTGTTAACTATTTCTGAATTTGAAAGTAATGTTTATCATTTTAGATGCTTCTCCCCTCTCTCTCGCTTTTTTTTTTTGAGAACAACGACATACAAGTCGACCTATTTCCTTCAGCTACTAGAAGCAGTGAAACAAAAATTGCCTTGAAGTAAAACGAAAATATCTACAGTCAAGTGCATGTGATGCTGATGGAAGCTTGAGTTGCTGCGAGTCTTCAAGAGGAGTATGAACTAGGAGAAAAGAAAAAAAAAAGTTTTGCTATTCTTTAATCAATCTGGGGGAGGGGAGAGGAGAAATGCTCCAAATCAGAACACGATCTCAGAACGAATTTAAAATGAAAGCAGCATGACCCCACCTGTGGATAAATTTTCCTCTTTTTATTGAATACGAGTCAAATACAAACGGAAAAAAATTATTAGAACTTCTGTCTGCCAAATTTTTAACCAAAAAACCTAATGCCTTCAATATCTCATTAAATATTCAGAGGTAGAGAAACACTGTTCCGGACTGAGTTGATGTAGATCAGTGATGACTAACCTGCAGGAATCACCAATAAGGAATGCGAAGCTGACCAATTTGACTCGTCAGTATGTTCAATGTTACTAATCGAAAACTATCTTCTGCAAGCATCCAAAACAACATGTCCTCTTCATTTGGCTATTGCAATTCTCTAGTCAAATAACCAGAAATTAGTTTCTCAAAAGCTGGTGGAAACTTCGTATTAATAAAATAGGTTGCAAAATAGCCCTACACCAATGATCGTAAAAGTTCTTGGTTTTGAATTTTCCTTTCCTTTTTCGAGTTTCCTATGCCATTTAAAGACAAAAAAAGAAAAATGCATTAACTTTTATAAGTATTCTGGACTACGAGATTCATCTTAATATGAGATGCTGCCTTTCGAGTAAACAAGTTTGGGCGCCACTGATGTAGATGAAGTTGAAAGTAATACTGTATAAAGGCTGAATGAAAAAATTTTCAATCACAGAGGTCATTACAGATTGCTTATAATAAATTTAAAGTGCATAATTAGGCACAAAATATGTTCCACAATATGCGTGTTACCTGCTTTCCGATTAATCTTATTGACTTTTTCTCAATCTATATCCATTTTCTTCCACACTATGAGGTAAAAAGACCATAATAACAAACTATGATTTAAGTTTTTGCTTTTTAAAAGAAGCAGATAAAAAATTGCAGCTATTTTCACATATGTAATTTTACACATCTACCAAAAAACATTTCTAGTATTTTTAGGAGTGTAACTTAGCAAAGTTGAAAATAGTTCAATTTACTATCGTTTTACCCCTCTTGAGCCTGCAATCATTGCAAACAAAATTAATTGTTTTACAAATACCTAAATGATTCATTAATCAGTTCACTATTCATCTCAAAGTGCTACGTTGTATACGTAACTACAGGAATGGTGTGACACTTGGATTGGGAGTTTATAACTTAAAAGAATGAATCTGTTGTTCCCTGCAGTTGAAGAAAGTGCATTGTGTCCGTTCGTCAACGAGCAAAAGCATCAGCTGTCATCAGGGTGACGACAGATCTCCACGATAAGGATCAGACACGTGTCCGACTATGAAGATGTCCCCTTGTCACCAGGTGAAGTGTCGAGATAAGGCTGACAAGTGGTTGAAGAAAGGTGACAGATGTCGTGTCTGCTGGCTTTTCAGTTTTTCCCGA
>JAXGGA010009011.1:0-53674 GCA_038373865.1 Uloborus plumipes
GAGGGTTTATTTGGTTTGTGCCAGATCTGGCACACCGTGCAGTGAAGGGTTAAGAATAGAGAGTACTAGGCGCCTTTAGTCGGTGAGATGAGGGCACGTTCGGCGTCCTCTAGAAGCTTTGGAAGATTGGAAGCGCTTCCTCTGGGGCGCCGAAGCTTGTATAGCATTATTAGTTTCTGTAGCAGTATTGTTCGGTCGTGTGAGAAGGGGCCACTTGGGTGCGCTCTCCTTGCAGCTTTGGAACCGCCCCCTCAGGGGCGCCGAAGCTTAGAGCACTATTGGTTTTTAAGTACGGAGAGCACCTAGGCGCCTTTGGTCGGTGAGAAGGGGGCGACTTCGGCGAGCAACTTAGAAGCTTTGGAAGCGCCCCTTCAGAGGCGGCGAAGCTTGAAGCAGTATTAACGTTTTAAGTATGGAGAGAGCCTAGTCGCCTCGGTCGGTGAGAAGTTGTCGCCGAAGCTTGAAGCCGTATTTACGTTTTAAGTACGGACAGCGCCTAGGCGCCTTCGGTCGGCGAGAAGGGGGCACCCTCGGCGCACCGAAGCTTGAAGCAGTATTGTTTTTTTTTTAAGTACGGAGAGCACCTAGGCGCCTTTGGCGTGCGTCGCCTTGAAGCTTTGGAAGCGCCCCCTCCGAGGCGCCGAAGCTTGAAACAGTATTGAGGTTTAAAGTTCGGAGAGCGCCTAGACGCCTTCGGTCGGTGAGAAGAGGGCGTCTTTGGCGCGCGTCCCCTTGAAGCTTTGGGAGCGCCCCCTCCAGGGTGCCTAAGCTCGAAGCAGTATTGACGTTTAAGTACGAAGAGCGCCTAGTACGGTTGGCGGTCGCCCGCTTGAAGCTTTGGGAGCGCCCCCTCAGGGCGCCTAAGCTCGAAGCAGTATTGACGTTTAAGTACGGAGAGCGCCTAGTACGGTTGGCGGTCGCCCGCTTGAAGCTTTGGGAGCGCCCCCTCAGGGCGCCTAAGCTCGAAGCAGTATTGACGTTTAAGTACGGAGAGCGCCTAGTACGGTTGGCGGGCGCTCCCTCGCAGCTTTGGGAGCGCCCCCTCCAGGGCGCCTAAGCTTGAAGCAGTATTGACGTTTAAGTACAGAGGGCACCTAGTACGGTTGGCGGGAGCCCCCTCGAAGCTTTGGGAGCGCCCCCTCCAGGGCGCCTAAGCTTGAAGCAGTATTGACGTTTAAGTACGGAGAGCGCCTAGTACGGTTGGTGGGCGCTTCCTCGAAGCTTTGGGAGTGCCCCCTCCAGGGCGCCTAAGCTCGAAGCAGTATTGACGTTTTAAGCTCGGAGAGCGCCTTTCGGTCAGTGAGATGGCGGGCGCCCTCGTCGGCGCTGAAGCTTGAAGCAGTATTGGTTTTTTAAGTCCCAAAAACACCTAGGCGATTTTGGTCGGCGAGAAGTATACACACAAGATTTCACATCTAATTGCACATGATGCCATTTCAACATAGATACCAATAAAATGAACATTAATTTTATGATAGAAAAGTTAATGACAGGTGAAAATATATCCTGATAATGGATTCCCTGTTTCATTTCATAACCTTTTGCACAAAGTCTCGCTTTATCCTTTCTACCATTTTTCTCAGTATTTTTTATATTATAAACCCATCTACTTCCTAATATTGTGGCATTTTTTGGAGGATCTACCAACCGCCAAACCCTTCTTTTGTACATTGTGTCTATTTCCTGCTTCATTGCGACATCCCATTTCCCTTTATCTGGGCTATTTTTTACATCTTCAAATGATCTAGGGATTTCAACATTATAAATTTCATTTTGAAAAATTTCATTCAAATCAAGGTCAGAATCACTCGAAGTTTCTTTTATATTTTCCGCGTTAGGATGTTTTGTTTTCGGAATGAAATCAAATTTATTGGGTTCAAAAGCTATTTTATTTTTCCTACAGTACTTTTTTACGTCATTTATAGACCTTAGTCGTACGTTTGTAACTGGAGTATAATAGTAAACATCAATTCTTGTACTTTTTGTTCGCGGTTTTTCGATTCGTTTCCATTCGGAAATATTTATAGGACTTAAGCTTTTACTTTCCTGAGATTTTTCGTCTTCATCATCACTTAAGTTCCAACCCGGAATTTCATGGTTAAGATCTAGCGTTGCGTTTTTAAAATTCTGTTCAGTTGGGCATTCATCAAAACTTAAATTAGTGTATTTATAACCATTATTTTTCCCGAATAATGCTTTTACACCGTTTCTGCTTTCATCTACACGCACATGTATAGTTTCTACAATTCGTCTTTCTTTTGGAACGTAAATCCTATATCCTTTAGTTTTATTTGCGTATCCAACTAAAATTCCAGCTCTAGGCTGAAGTTTATTTCGTTTAACTTTAGGCAAATGAACAAATGCTAGTGAGCCAAAGATCCTAAAGTGCCTTGTCGAAGGTTTGAATCCTGTCCATATTTCTTGCGGCGTTAGACCTTCTGTTAAACTGTGTTCAGTTCTATTTTTTGTGTGAACATACATTAAAAGAGCTTCCCCCAAAATTGAGGTTTTAATCCACTATCCTGTAGCATTGCTCGAACTGCATTCATAGCTACTTTATTGAAATTCTCTGCAACTCCTACTTGTTCTGGGGTATAAATTGAAGACCTTTCAATTCTTATTCCTAACTCAGTTAAAAATTTCTCGAATTCTTTATGCGTAAATTCCGCGTCCATTATCCGTGCGAACGCATTTCAGTTTTTTACCCGTCTGTCTCTCCGCTTTCACTAAAAACTTTTTAAAACATTCAAAGACTTCAGTTTTATCTTTTATGATAAATACTTCAGTTTTTCTGGAATACTCATCAACAATTGACAAAAAATATTTCCCTCCTGCAAATGAATCAACAGGAGACGCATCCCACAAATCCATGTGGGTCATTCCACGTCAGTTCACCCGGTCATGTAACCCATGTCTTCGGATTTTGATAAAATTTGGTGTATTTA
Source organism: Uloborus plumipes (assembly GCA_038373865.1). Lineage (NCBI taxonomy): Eukaryota > Metazoa > Arthropoda > Arachnida > Araneae > Uloboridae > Uloborus > Uloborus plumipes. Next base: position 2,946 of record JAXGGA010009011.1, read on the forward strand.
ATATTTTTATGGTGGTAAGTAACCATATAAATTCTTTTGCCCATATGTGATCTGGTTTTTGTTTTACAGGCCGTCAAACTTTTCAAAAAATTGCATTTTCTGTCAACCGCTAAGCCTAATCTGCATGTATACGTATCTCTTCAGTAAATCGTGACGGGTGCAGAAATCTTTTAATATTTCCAAAAATTCTCAGATATGTTGCTGAAAGTATGAGGATTTAATAAAAAAATACTTGAAATTTATATAATATAATTTTGTTTGAATAAAATTTGAATAAACTACGACAAGCATTTTTTTTCTTGTGCAAAACATGAGTTTACTTAAGTGGCATTTCACGAAAAGGCGGAGGTCCTATTCAATAATGGAAGCATTCGAAATGAGCCTGAAGATGTGTATCATTGCAAAGAATAAAATTAGTGGTTTTTTCGTTTTCTTGTTGCTGTTGCACAATACACACATTTCAGTATCAAAATTTTTGAAAAAAAGTTCTAGTCATTTTCCTAACCTAAATTTCACTGAAAAGCAAACAAACCTTTATTTTTAAGTGTATTTACAGCCCTATTATGCTACTTAAAAATCATCTTAATCCCTTATTAAGCAGAAAGAAAAGTGAGAAATAATTTAAGACTTTCAAATTCAGTTGTTAAGTTCAGCAAAATATCAGATGTAGAAAAAAGATGTGCAAAACATGGATTTACTTTAGTAGCTTTTTATGAAGAGGCGGAGGTCATATTCAATAATAGAAGCATTCGAAATAAACCTAAAGGTGTGTTCTATCATTGCAAAGAATAAAATTAGTGGCTTTTTTTCGTTTTCTTGTTGCTATTGCACAATATACACATTTCAGTACCAACATTTTTGAAAAAAGTTCTAGTCATTTTCCTAACTTAATTTTCAATATTTTTTGCGTAAAAGAAGCATTGTTCATGCTTTTGTAGCATAAAAACGTATTATATTTAGTTTTAATGAATTATAATTGTATTGAATGTGCGAAGAAGAGATAGGAAAGCACAATCTTTAAAGTAAAAATAATAATTAAAAATGTGAGTTTCTGAATATTATCGGATTGTTTGTCTTTGAAGTGTTTGTGTGATCCTGTTTTCAGCAAATTTAAGGAATATACTGTTTGATATTTTAACGCTCAACCTTCCTTGCATTTGCGCATGTATCAGGTCTCTTCTTATTTTATCAAAATATGGGTCATAGTGGTAAGAGGGATAAAGAATGTGAGTGGAATTTCTATTTTGGTTTGTTTGTTTTTCATTGGATTCGCTTATCAGGAAGGTTGGTTTGCGCTGATAAATAATAATAGGAGATAATTAAAAACTAGAGCCCCGGACAGACATAATTCAATAAAAATAAACTAGAAATTTCAGCATCCAGTTAAGAGCAAATACAGCTTTCGACACTTGCTATTGGAGTTTAAAAGAAAAAAATTGAAAATTTTCAAGTAAGTGACTATGCTGGATTTGAAGCAAGACCATCTTTTACCTAAGAAAGGACTATTATCTTTACTATAACCAAGAAATAGAAAGATGTTAGATGAAATAACTACGTCAAACGGTCCGTAACATAAGATTCTGGAAGATGTTACTATTCTCTTCAAAAGGAGATTGAATATGTACAAAATAAGTATTCCGAATATTTCATGATAACGTGACTTCAACAATTAATGTCCGACGTCGGAAATGCAAGGAAGATCGAGCGTTAAAATATCAAACAGAATATTCCTTAAATTTGCTGAAAACAGGATCACACAAACACTTCAAAGACAAACAATCCGATAATATTCGGAAACTCATATTTTTCATTGTTATTTTTTCTTCAAAGATTGTGCTATCCTATCTCTTCTTCGCACATTCAATACAATTATAAATCATTAAAAATAAATATAATACGTTTTTATGCTACAAAAGCATGAGCTATGCTTCTTTTACACAAAAAATATCTAAAAATAAGTTAGGAAATGACTAGAACTTTTTTCAAAAATTTTGGTACTGAAATGTATATATTGTGCAATAGCAAAAAAAAAAAAAAAACTAAAAAAGCCACTAATTCTGTTCTTTGCAATGATAGAATACACCTTTAGGTTTATTTCGAATGCTTCTAATATTGAATATGACCTCCGCCTCTTCATAAAAAGCTACTAAAGTGAATTCATGTTTTGCACATCTTTTTTCTACATCTGATATTTTTCTGAACTTAACAACTGAATTTGGGAGTCATAAATTATCTCATTTTTCTTTCTGCTTAATAAGGGATTAAGATGATTTTTAAGTAGCATAATAGGGCTGTAAATACACTTAAAAATAAAGGTATGTTTGCTTTTCAGTGAAATTTAGGTTAGGAAAATGACTAGAACTTTTTTTCAAAAATTTTGATACTGAAATGTGTATATTGTGCAACAGCAACAAGAAAACGAAAAAAACCACTAATTTTATTCTTTGCAATGATAGAATACACCTTCAGGCTCATTTCGAATGCTTCCATTATTGAATAGGACCTCCGCCTTTTCGTGAAATGCCACTTAAGTAAACTCATGTTTTGCACAAGAAAAAAAATGCTTGTCGTAGTTCATTCAAATTTTATTCAAACAAAATTATATTATATAAATTTCAAGTATTTTTTTATTAAATCCTCATACTTTCAGTAACATATCTGAGAATTTTTGGAAATATTGAAAGATTTCTGCACCCGTCACAATTTACTGAAGATATACGTATACGTGCAGATTAGGCTTAACGGTTGACAGAAAATGCAATTTTTTGAAAAGTTTGACAGCCTGTAAAACAAAAACCAGATCACATATGGGCAAAAGAATTCATATGGTTACTTACCACCATAAAAATATTAAATACACCAAGTTTTATCAAAATCCGAGGACATGGGTTACAAAATCCCGTTTTCCTGGGTGATTTGACATGGATTGACCCATGTATACCCTGTCTAGAACTTCATTTGACTTACGTCTATACTGATATCCTCTCTTAAATGAGGTTCTTTCAGATTTTGCAATAGCACACGTTTCACATATTTTATTTACATTTTTACAATTTATATTTTCAATTCCCTTAACGCAATTGTTTTTGCTCATTTTAATTAATAAAGGTAAATTGACATGACAGAATCTACGATGAATAATTTCCGGACTTAAACTGACTGAAAAGGCATAATTTTTACAGTTTGTAACGTAACCTTTGACTATATACAATTTATTTATACGGGGTACCGTAAAAAGATATTTATCAAATTTATCATGCACAACCATTTTATCATTTCCCCATAGAATTTTACAACCTGCAATGTCTACATTAGCCCCACCAATTAAATTTCTCCTCATATTTGGTGCATAAAGAACATTTTTTAAAATTATGTCGATATTACCTCTCGTGTCTTTAATCGTTAGATCAATATCTCCAATTCCATGCACTTCCGATGAACTGTCTTTATCACCAATTAGTACTTTTTGATGTGGAATGTCTCTATACGTAGTAAATAGTTCTTTGTCATTCGCAAAATGTGAAGTACTTGCTGAGTCAATCAAAAATTCCACTACTTTTCTTTCATTTGAAGAGGTGTTGAAAACTAATTCAGTCTGTTTTGTAGATTCACAGTGAAGAGCTTGTTTTTTCTCGAAATCTCGGGCTTTCTTGAAACATTTTTCCTCCGTATGGTTGGGCTTCCCGCAGTAACTGCAATTCAATTTCGGCCCCATACGATTTGGTCGGAAAGAAGTCAAATTTCTTCGGGGATCCAGGTCGCTTCCACTGCTTGAAGTTGGTCGAGTTCTGTTTCCGAAATTCTTCTTCGGCATAGTTGATTTCTCGTCGGACGATTTACATCTAGTAGCGTAAGCGTCAGCTATGAACTTCTCTTCGTCTTTACGTTTCAAACAAATTCTTCCGTACTCCGTGATGAGTTGTCTTGACACGTTCTCTAGCGTAAATTCCTTATCATCTAATCTGTACAGCATTTGAACTAGATTTTCATATTCTTCAGGTAACCGGCGTATAAGTTGGAAACACACTAACAACTCCGGCATATCAAAACCAGCGTCTTTAACTTGCAAAGTTTTCTCTTCAATTTTCTTGCAAAATAAACCTACAGTTTCTTCTTGTGGGTTTAACTTAAGTTCGAAGAACTCATCTAGTAATCCAGCTAAACGGGCACGCGAAGTTGGTTCAAAATTGAGCTTCAGAATGTCCCATGCTTCTTTTCCGCTTTCAGTTTGAGCAATTAGAATCTGGAATTTCCTTTCCACAGCTTAATATATGGTCGTATACGCCCTTCGTTTACGCCATTCAAAGTCTTTTCTATCCCTTTCAGATGCAGCTTCATCACATTTCAGCTCCTCATGGCTTGAAACAAACTCCCAGCAATTTCTGTCGATCAAAACACATTTTATATCGAGTTTCCAAGATGCATAGTTGTAATCCGATAACTTCGGAAATGTAAAAGAAAGTTCTTGAACAAGAAACATTTCAACTTTTGAATATTTCAAGCGTATTCAAATACTACACCAATTTGAATCTACCGGACCTTTTATTGCATGAACAAGGCCCGTAACCATGTTCAAATATTTAGCAGAGTTAAAGCAGTGTCCGTGTAATTCAATGATGTAGCAATAATATAAATCAAAAAATAGATGCATTTTATTTTATATGCTAGAATTAAAACAAGCGTATTTACAAAAACAACATAACATCCAACTGACAAGATAACTTACAACCACATCGTCGATGCCAAAACATACCAGTCGACTATATATATGCTTTTAAGGGGTTACAGTACCTTTCGAACAAATTTCTTTAATTTAAGTGAAAAAGTTAATTCTTTGAAATATTTGTTTCTGCACTTGTTTAAAAATCAATAATTTATTTTCAAACATCAAAAATTTTGAAAACTTTTTTTGAAAATTTGAAAAATGTAAGAAAATTTCAGTTTTTTTAAAACCCTAAGGCTTTTTTGTTTCTGCACTAATTTCAAAATTTCTTTTTGCGAAATGATCACAAGGAGAACCTCAACAAATCTGTGCATTCATTTTCTTATATTTTGATTAGAAAATATTTTGTGACCTTTTATGTAAAAAAATCTTAGAAAATTTTGTTCTTTGAGGTTTGACAAACTCTAAAAATTTTTGTAATTTATAAAACGCTTATTCAATGCACAGTTTTGTTAAATATATTATCCTGAGTGCAAAAAATATTGCTTTAAAGTTATATCTTTAATAGAAAAAATTCCTTAGCATTTCTAGTAACATAGAAACACTAAAAACTGATCACCGAGAAAAAGCACTTTAAAGTTTGGCTTTTCCATTAGAACACATAGCCTGTATGCCCTAAAGTCACTCATAACTTTTTAAATAATTTAGCTAGAACAATGCTGTTTTTTTTTGAGTGTTTTAAATAACTTTTACTTTTGAAATAAGCAATAAAAAATTTTTTGGTCTTTTGGTCATTTTTGAGGTACTGTAACCCCTTAAGTGATGCAGAAATTTGCATACTGTTAAAGAAAACCGTGTTGCCAATTTACGACAGAATGTAATTTCCAACACCCCCCCTTTGGATCCGCGCCTGGCTTCAGTACTGCTTAAAGCTACAGTTTTTTGCTTCTTCGATTCCCAAGAAATAGTACCATTACATAACATAAAACAAAATCCAGAATATGACCGCCTATCTTCAACATCATTACCCCAATCTGAATCAGTATAACCAAACGTATGAAAATCATCTCCATTAAAAACTAAGCCGTAATTAATAGTTTTCTTTAAATACCTCAAAATTCGTTTAGCTGCATTCCAATGTGTTTTATCGTAACAAGTTAAAATTTGACTTAATTTGCTAACGCAATAAGAAATATCGGGCCTAGTACATACAGCCAAGTAATTTAAACTTCCAATTAATTCTCGATAAGGTAACGATTCATCAATAATTTTAGCTTTGACTAACTTATTGCCAACTTCCATGGGAGTACTAGCAGTATTACAATCAATCATATTAAATCTATTCAGTAATTGTTTTATATAGTTTTGTTGACACAATGTAATCACACCTTTAGCATTTTTGAATTCTATAACTAAACAGCGATTTGCTTCTCCAATATATTTTACATTTAAAGATTCACTAAGGTGTTTATGCAATTTCTGAACAATGTCTGAATCTTCACTGATAAGCAAAAAATCATCGACATAAACACTTAAAATTGTTAAAAAAACATTTTTTCGCATATAAAAAAGACATGGATCACTCACCGTATTTAAAAATCCGAAATTTGTTAAAATTTGTTTTAGTTTAAAATACCAACAACGACCACTTTGTTTTAATCCATACAAGGACTTTTTTAGCAAGCAAGTTTTCTTCCCGTTATCAATATCATTAAGCATTTGTTTCACTTTGTTACACAACACAGTATCAGATGCATTTTCCATTAAAAGTTTCAAACCAACTTCAAAATGTTTGGGAATTTTCATATACACAGTTTCATCCAAAATACCATTTAAATAAGCAGTTGTAATATCAAATTGATGAATTTTTACTTTTAATTTTGATGCTAATGAAACCAATAATCTTACAGAACTTAATCTAGAAACTGGAGAGTATGTCTGATTTTGAAAATAATTTATGTCGGGAACTTGAGCGAATCCCTGAGCAATTAATCTGACCTTTTTCTGCACATTATTAACACCATTATGTTTGTTTTTCAAAATAAATCTACTACCAATTATGCCGCCGACGGAGCAAACACCCGCTGGTTTTTCTACAAGATCAAATGTGTCATTTTCAATTATACTTTTGACTTCAGAAGCAATAGCTTCGATCCAAAGATTGGACTCATCAGAATTTAGAGCTTGGTCCAGCGGTATTTCCTCAGTCGCAAGCATACAACATAAGGAAGATTCTTCTAAATCATTATCAGTACTTTCAGTAACACAAGGATCATTTTGAACAAGCATAGTTTGATAAACTTTTCTAGGTCTACCAGGATTTCCAGTTCTGACAATCTTTGGTCGCCCTGGGGCGCGTTTTAACACAGGATTATCTGCATTTAAGTTATCACTAGAACTATCATCCAAATTTTCCTCAGAACTTTCTGGCGGTGAAAAAATAAAAGTTTGAGTATCTTTATCAGACTTTAGCACATCTTCCCCATAAGGGTCAAGATTTACGTATTCGCGATTGGGAACAAGGTATTTATTTTCCAAGAATTTTACACTACGAGTAATTTCAACAGAATTCTTATCAGCCAGATAAACTCTATACGCCTTACTTTGTTCATCATATCCTAAAAATATACCTTTTAGCCCTCGGTGATCAAATTTTCCTTTATTTTTCGAGTTATTCCATACATATGCTTCACAGCCAAAAACTTTGAAATAGCCAACATTAGGTTCTCTATTAAACCAAAGACTATAAGGGGTTTTACCATTTAAAGATTTCGACGGCGTTCTATTCTTAACATGGTTTGCTGTTGCTAAGGCTTCAGCCCAAAAACGAACAGGCAAACCGGACTGAATTAGTAAACATCTTGCAATATCCAAAAGGGTTCTGTTCTTCCTTTCGCTTTTCCCATTCTGTTCTGGGGTATTTTTCAGTTAATCTACGGGAAATGCCTAATTCCTTTAAAAAATCATTAAAATAATTACCAAAATATTCCCCGCCCCTATCAGATTGAATATATTTAATTTTGTTTCCTGATTGCCTTTCTAACAGACTTTTAACTTCGCGAAAAGCATCAAATGCGTCACTTTTATGTTTTAAAAATCTTACTTCTGTCCAGTTAGAACTTTCATCAGTAAATGTTACAAAATAAGATGCACCTCCAATAGATTTCGTAGATATAGGTCCACAGACATCGGAATGAATGATTTCGCACGGAACTTTACTGTTTGTATGAGTATTTGGAAAGCTTGACCTACACAATTTACCTTTAATACATACATCACAATTAAAATCTTTAGGCACGGGAGTAGAGATACAAAAAACCCGTAGTTTTTGAGATCCGGGAAAAAACCCGGGAATTTCGGGGAATAAACCCGGAATTTTGGGGAACATTGGGAATTTTGACTGTAAACAAACATAGTAATTTTCTACATAGTTGTTATGCCTAATGTATGAGTAAAATATAAAGACTTCGTCATTATTTGAGTTAAAAATGCAACAACTTTCAAAACAGTACTGTTATTAAGTGTCATACCTTTGGAGCTCTTAAAAAGGAGAGAAAAAAAAAATATGCCGAAAAAAACATTGAAAAAACTTTTGTGTTAGTTATCTGAAAAAAAGTTACGTCATTAAATACTAAACATTTTATTAAAAAAAAAAAAAAAAAAAAAAAAAAAAAAAACATCAATTAACACGCGTAGAAGCAATCTCAATTTGAAATTATATACCCCGTGACAAAACAAACTCAAGATAGGATGGCCTCTTTCACTTATTATTTTGAAATAATTTTCTGACAAGCAATTCCATATACTGCAAAACATAACTATAGGAAATATCTTGTGAATGTATCTAATTAGGGTAATAATTAAAAATTTTAAAAGCAGAATTTTTTAACACTTTGAAAATTCCCAAAACTACCGGGAATTTTCAAAATTCCCTTCCCAAAAAACCCGGTTTTTTCCCGGGAATAAACAGGGTTTTTTCCACTCTTTGCATCTCTACACGGGAGGCAGTTCTTTTAAGTCACGAAACGCAGAACTAAAAGTTCCCTTCCGTAGGTCAACAGCTGATGCATGTCCAAATCTAAAATGAAGTTTTACAAAGTCATACTTATCTCTTGAATCCAAGGAACAACTTGCTAGCGATGACGTATTTTCTTCTAATGCAGACACATCCGATTTAAAACTGTGCTTTTTCTTCTCGTAAGAATTCAAGTCCAAGGCGGTTGATTCAGCAGGCGAAAAGGAGGGTCTTTCTTTAACTTGTGTTTTCCGTGAATTCAATATTTCCAAGCAATACAGGTTTTCTCGTCTCTTCCCGATTATTTTATCATTTCTCTTGTTTTGAAGAATTACATTGGTTTTGTTGAAGGTAACGGTATATCCCTTGTCGCATATTTTCGCTATAGAAAGAAGATTGTTGCGTAGCTCAGGCACAAACATCGCGTCGCGAATAGTTAATTCCTCCATCTGGTTATTCATTCTTGTAATGATTTTCGCGTCGCCAATGCCTTCAATTCCAGTAGAGCTTTTATCCGCAAGGTTTAAATTTTTCACAGGAGTGTCTTTCAATGAAGCAAAAAGCGATCTGTTTGAAAGAAAATGGTTTGATGATCCGCTATCCAAGATGAACAAATTAGAAGTCTTACTTCGCACATCGTACACGGAATCACATTCGATGTTGGAACAACTTTTGGGATGTTGCTGAGTGGTCTTGCGATACATTCTGTTGCTATGTCCTCTTGTATTGTTGATTTCTTGCTCATTTGTGCGTTACTGCTGAGGGTACCTTTGAGCTTGATTAAAATGATTGTTCTTAAAATTTAGTTTTCGATTAAAATTGTTTCTTCTCTTCACATTTGCAAAATAAGCACCCGAAACGTCACTGCTATTCTTGTCATTCTTGCGCGCGTGGAATTCTTCGGTTATCTTGATTTTTAAGGCCTCCGGTTTCGGCAACTCATCTCCAGTCTCAATTGCAACGCGAAAATTTTCAAAACTGCTCGGTAAACTATATAGTAGCATAATAGTAAGGAGCTCATCATCAATGTGTATTTCCAGGTCTTGCAGCTGGTCAACCAAGTTGAAGAATTCGCGCAGATGATTTCGTACATCGTTTTCACCTTCCTTCATCTTTAAGTGTAACAGTGACTTCAAAAGTGTAGCCTTTCTGGCAGGACCCGTGGATTTGTAAATCTGCGAAAGCTTGCTCCAAATTTCTTTTGCCGTCGTGCATTTCTTGATTTTTTTTAGTTCCACTGGTTGGATGCATAAGATTATATCAGCCATAGCTTTTTGGTCGCCAGCATTCCACTTTGAAGATCCATCAACGTCGGTTCCTTCGGGTGGGTTATCAACTATGTACTTCCAATTTTCATTTTTAATCAGCATGGCCTTCATTTGGATAGTCCACGTTTCATAATTTGATTTGTTTAAAAGTTCCATCTTGTAAACTGACGCACCCGCGGCCATCTTGACGAGAGTTCGCTGGAGTAAAAAGCTATCAAAAATTTAAAAAGTTCCAATTAAAAATGCATTCACCACTGCCCCTTGAAGCGCAGGCTCATAACCTGTCGTGTATCCAAGTGTAATGAGCAGAGGCAGTGGACTAGGATGGTGAATGCTAAGAACATATTTATTAAGAACAAGTAAACGGTAAGAACATAAACGAGGTTAAAAGCACAAGATAAAAGATGACTAGATGACTAGAGACATAGCGACTTCCAACAGCCGAGCTGCAAGGTGAATTACCAGGATAACTAACTAGGAGGACTGCACGTGCAACATTTTATACTCTGGTATGACGTCATCTGCTCGATCCAGTATTACGCTTCACTTTACTTCAATCTTCCAAGTTCGGAGGGTTTAGCATTGTGGCTCAACAGAAATTTGCCTTAGAACCAATTTTCATATTATGTCACTCCCTTTTTGTGTAACGTAAGTTACTGCCTTAATTTTGACTGCTAAATTTTGTAAAATTTTAATGCATCGAATTTTTTTGTATTTTAATTTTGCTTTAGACTGTCATTTTCATAGAATGCTTTTATTCAAGATTTGTATCACAATATTTGTCTGTACTGAGGTACTAAATGCCTAAGCGTTGGTCAAAATGTAACGAAAGTTACCGTGGAATTGCCCTGCAGTTTATATTGTAATAAATTACAATGTAGTGAAAGAAATGTTGCAGACGATAAATTTAGAAAGGTTCGCTATAAATATTGCCTCTTTTTTGGCCTCATATGGTCAAAGAATTATTTCATCTTTTATAAAGAATGTCACATCGCCAAAATGTCGCTAAACTCACAAACATTTCACTCGTCAATTTCTTCCTTCGCTACCTATTTTAAGGAATGGGCTCGTTTTCTCATTTGATTGACAAGTGCCATCTTTTCACGGTTTTATTATACTTAGCTTTCTGCCCAGTTCACATACTACGGAGTATCTCGTTGCTTGGCCGTCAACGTGTTAAGGATGTTTCGTTCAGTAATGGATGTATCTTGTAAAGTACGTTCGTTGCTGAGACAAAAAATAACAGTTAATGTAATTTAGGGTAAAAACACCAGTAGTCGACCATTTAAGAGATCTTTTGTTGATCTTGGCTAACCTAGAACTTTCAGCTATCAATACAGCAACAAAAACAAAAAACAAGGTAAAACTTTAGAATGAACTTTTCTAATAGTGAATCACCTTCTTATTTCAGAAATTTAAAAATAAATTCTGTTAAAATCCAAGCTGTTGTCAACACTAGTAAATGCTCCAGTAGTCGGCCACAGAATCACCTTAGCTGAAAAATAAGCAAAATCGCAGTCTTGGATAACGGGCACACCATTCAAAATGAAATGACTCATTACTCATTCAAAAAAAAAAAAAAAAAAACCCAAAACTGAACTGCCACTGGTTGATGATTGAGGATAGGTACATGAATGTGTGAATGCGTCATATCTGATTTTGAATTAAAAATATACCATTTATGAGCAGTTTTATGTCATTGTGGCCGACTACTGGAGCACTTACCCTGTGTTTTTACTTTCTTCTATATCTAATATATAGAAGAAAGTATTGGTTTCGTGAAAATTTTCGAATGTCGAATTTTGACGGATTTGCACGTTTTGAGGTGCGCTGAGTCCATTTCGACCATTTTTGGAAAATGTCTGTCTGTGTGTGTGTGTGTGTGTGTGTCTGTCTGTGGGTGTGAGTCTGTATGTGTGTGACCAGTTTTTGTGGCCGCGCTAGAGCAAAAACTACTGCATGAAATCGAACAAAAATTTTTGCACATATGTACCACCATGTGAACTGGTGCACCTGACTTTGTTTAGCGAATTCCTCCAAGGGGGGTGGAGCAATCGCACGTGTTCTCCGCGGGAGTGAGTGCTATATCTCAGGAAGTGACCGGCGGAATCAAACGAAAATTGGTCCATAGGTAGACCCTACTGAGTACAGGTGCTGATTCAATTGTTTGTCAATATCTCCAAGGGGGGTGGAGCAATCGCACGTGTTCTGCGCGGGGGTGACTGCTATATCTCAGGAAGTAACCGGCGGAATCAAACGAAAATTGGTCCATAGGTAGACCCTATTGAGTACAGGTGATGATTCAATTTGTGTGTCAATATCTCAAAGGGGGGTGGAGCAATCAAAAGTGCTTATTTTGTCATTGCACCTTCTGTATCTCGGGAAATATTGCTGCGATTTGAATGAAATTTGGAATAACACTAACTCAATATGGAAGCAAGCATCGATTAAATTTTGTCGCCAATCTCCTCAGGGGGAGGATGGGGTGATCTTTGCGCTTAGTCAACAATGCGAAAAATTAATTCATTAAAAAATCGCTTTCACGCTATTTAATTATCAAAACAGCTGAAAACTTTCAATGATTTGAAATTTTTAACTGTTGCCAATTTCTTTTTACTAACAAATAAAATGTTTGCAATTTATCTAAACAAGGCTTTTGCAATGATTTCCAATTTCGCTCGTTGATTCTGAATTTGCAGGGTTATTACGATAATTGGGAAATTGTAACTGTCTCCAATTACTCGGGCGAGTACGTATTTTATTTTGTAACCGGAATTCATAAGATAGATATAGAAGAAAGTTTCGTGACGGCCACGACAGCTAGTTTTTTTTAATTTTTTATTGCATTTCAAAGAAGTAGAGTCCATGCTGTTTATGAAGGTAAGTACTTTTCGAAAAGTTTTTGAAGTAAGTAATTATTTTCAAGGGTTTTGTGAATATGTGGTACTGCATCAATTCATTTATATCCTTCAATACAAAGACGGGCAATTCCATTTTAATCATTTGTTGCACAAAACACCGCATAAAGACTCAAAATACATTAGATCCTCGTGCAATCTATTAAGCAACTTTGAAAATAGAAATTTAGTTTCAAAACTCAATGGACATTTCCAAGTCACAAGTTATAACAACTTTACCTATGAAAAAGAGATGACTCAAGTCAGAATTATTATATTTTAAAAACAAATAATAAACTAAATCACAGTTATAACCTATTCAAACAAGTATAAACCACCCTGTTGTTAAATATATGGAGAGAACTTTTTTTTTCTCACAGTTTTGTATTCTAATAAAATTATCAAAAACTAATTCAGTTTTGCATTCTAATAATTTTTCTAAAACTAATTTATACAAAACGTTTTCCATGTGTATCTTAATACACCAATTTTACGAATGCATTAAACAGAATAAAGTTTAAAGTCGATAAAGTTTTACTCGTAAATAAAAAGGTACTGACAATTGTATTTTTTAAAGAAAGGTTGGAATCTGTTTGCAGGAGTCTTCTTTTATCTGGCAGGTCTCCAAAAGCAGTTTTTGTCACAAAACCCTTCTTTTTACGTTTCCTGGAGCACATTTTTTCCTGTTTCTCATGTTTCGGTGGAACAATCTTTTATGTCTACGACTTGAAATATTACGGTTCACAAACTCTCAGTTATCATGCGGTTCCTTTTTTTTTCTTTTTATGTCTCTCCAGGTTTTTACTAGCATCCTCTAAATAAAAGTAAACATGGCACGAAGAAAAATAACCTCAAACTGTCTGGGAGATGTAAAAAAACTCAGCAAATAAATTTGTATTATTTATGATTGAACTACTCAGCTAACATTTTAAATCCGTTTATGTTCGTGAACTGTTTAAATCTTTTTAAACTTGAAACAAGGCTTTTATGCATGACTATTTTCTAAAAGAATGCTACTTCTCAAAAAATTTATTAAATGTTATTCTTTAGAACCTCTTTGAAGCTGCTGTTGTGGGCATATAGCGAGTAAAATCTGCACTTCAAAGCCAGACTAACGTGAGTTCGTTTTCGCTACTTTCCTGGACAGCGCGAAAACGTTTTAACTCTTTTATAACTCTTTTAAATATCGTGAAGGAATTTATTTTTTCGGAAAAAAGTTGTCATGGGTAGATACGGATATGCAATGTAGGAATAAATTAAAAATCGCCATTTTTGGACCAACGCTAGTCTGGCTCTAGGGTACAGAAATAACTAAATATAATAATTAGTATTAAATTAGGAAGGTATATGTGTAAGCTTTAGTGTCAATAATAAAATATATCTTTTAGTAAATAAATAAATGAAAGAGAAACCCCGTTGCAGCGTACTTCAAGGGATCACAAATTTTATTAGTTAAAACGGGAATAGCGTTGTAATGGAATTCAAGTACTATAAACAAAATTGAATCGGGATTATATATTTATTTGTCGAAACAGGTACTTCGTTGTATTGGTATTCGTTGCTAAAGAACTTTATTGTAAACATTTAAAAAAAAAAAAAAAAGAAATGCTGAACAATTATTTTTACGACTAAATCAAATGAGACAAAAATACACTCAGGCACATTGAAAATAGCGACCCAAGAAGAAAGCATCGGATTGAAATGAAATTTAATACACATAATGATACAGATGAGAGGTTCACTTGATCTCAAAATCAAGACAATTGAACGAATACAGGGTGTGCAAGGACACACATACAGAGCAACTTCAATAGCGCGTTGGACCACCTCTAGCTGCAATTCATGCCGCCATACGGCCCGGCATTGAGTTGATTAGACGTCTGATGTTGTCCTGAGGCAGACGGGCCCACAAATTTGTAACAGCCAACTCCAAATCACTCACAGAGTGACACGATGGCATCTGACGTTTTAGCTGATCCCACACATACTCTATAGGGGATAAGTCGGGGGAGCGGGCCGGCCATGGAAGAGTCTGAAAATGACGTAGGAAGTCTTGAGCAACTCTTGCTGTATGCGGACGAGCATTATCTTGCTGGAAAATTGCCCCTGGGAGACCATTTAGGAAAGGTCCTACATGGGGTCGAAGAATGTTATCAACGTACCGTTGGCCGGTTAAGTTTCCACGCATAACAATTAGATTGGACCGGCTATCATAGGATATGGCCCCCCAGACCATTACACCAGCTGTGCGGGCAATGTGACGTAGAACAGCGTGGGAGGAATTGTACCGCTCAGCTGGGCGCCTCCACACCGGTATAAGGCTATATCAATTGAGGAATATCACAGATTGGCAAAAAGTTGTGTTTAGTAATGAGTCTAGGTTTGTTTTAGGGACTGATGATAACCGTATACCGGTGTGGAGGCGCCCAGCTGAGCGGTACAATTCCTCCCACACTGTTCTACGTCACATTGCCCGCACAGCTGGTGTAATGGTCTGGGGGGCCATATCCTATGATAGCCGGTCCAATCTAATTGTGATGCGTGGAAACTTAACCGGCCAACGGTACGTTGATAATATTCTTCGACCCCATGTAGGACCTTTCCTAAATGGTCTCCCAGGGGCAATTTTCCAGCAAGATAATGCTCGTCCGCATACAGCAAGAGTTGCTCAAGACTTCCTACGTCATTTTCAGACTCTTCCATGGCCGGCCCGCTCCCCCGACTTATCCCCTTTAGAGCATGTGTGGGATCAGGTAAAACGTCAGATGCCGTCGTGTCACTCTGTGCGTGATTTGGAGTTGGCTGTTACAAATTTGTGGGCCCATCTGCCTCAGGACAACATCAGACGTCTAATCAACTCAATGCCGGGCCGTATGGCGGCATGAATTTTAGCTAGAGGTGGTCCAACGCGCTATTGAAGTTGCTCTGTATGTGTGTCCTTGCACACCCTGTATTCGTTCAATTGTCTTGATTTTGAGATCAAGTGAACCTCTCATCTGTATCATTATGTGTATTAAATTTCATTTCAATCCGATGCTTTCTTCTTGGGTCGCTATTTTCAATGTGCCTGAGTGTACTTCCTACAAACACTGTTTTTCAAACGAGAGTAAAACTCGAAAATTATTTATTCACCGTTAGTTCGTTTATTTATTTTTTAACGAGTTTTCTATTCACAAATATTGAGGCCTATCTGCTAGAAAATCTTCAAAAGCAAAACGAAATCGAAGAGCATGTTTGTGCAACAAATCGATACTTTCCGACATTAATTCTGAAAGCGGGAAAAAAAAAACGAAATCTTTGCTTGAAATGTGCTTGAAAAATTGATTTTTGAAGTGTTTATTTGTAGCTTCATCAAGATTCACTTCTGTGGTAATTTGAAATTGATTCTCGGGAAAACTTAACTCTCGAAAAAATTATCTGCAATTAATGCAGAAGTAATTTCCTTTTGTGTGACAAGAAAGCAAAAATATCGACGAAATTCTCCTTCCTACTTTTTCTACAATTAACTTATTGATTTTTTAGAATGAAAGAAAAAACATAGTTTTTTTTACTCAGATAAAAGTAAATAAAACAGATGACCAGATTAAAAAACTCAAATGTAGTGAATCAGCTCATTTTTCTACTATTAGTTTTCTAATATATATTTGTACTTACACTTATATGTCTGCAACGTTAACTTATTACTTTTTTAATTATTTAAACTGATTTCAGGCAGAATGGATCATTTTTAAAGTTTTGATGGATTAATTCAAAAATTCAATTGTTGAAAATTGGAACTGTTTTTTTTTCTGTGTTGAATTTCTCATAAATTATCTACATTCCAAAAATGATAAGTTTCTTTAAGTTTAGATGTTATTTAAATTGTGTTCCCCGGAATTCTAGGGTAACACAGAGTTCCTTCAAAGGTTCCGTGAATGCAGTATTTCTTTTTATTCAAAATATCTATATATACTTTAAAAATTCGCTAAAAATAAGGCTAGAGATAAGGGTTTTATCAATATTTTCTGAATGAACAGCAGAAAAACAGAAATTATCAAAACAAATTGGACGTTAAAGAACTCCAGAAACCAAAAAAATTTAAAACTGCTCTACTTTAAAAAAAAAAAAAAAAAAAAAAAAAAACCCCACCTAGAATGAAACCCACGTCACTAAAAGCCACGTAACTCCTACTCATTCTTCTCGTTACGTCACCAGTCGTCGATCTCCGATAGCGTAGGAATTTGAAAGTAGTTAACCAGTCAATACCGTTGCTTGGTTGTGTGTCATCTGTAAAATCAGTTATGTTATGCGTTTTTACTTCCTTTTACGTAGTAAAGGAAGTATTGTGATCGCGAAAAAAAAAATCACTCAAATTTGAGTATAAATTTTGATTTTGCTCACCCCCGAACGAATGTTCAGTAGTTTTTTCGACCTGTCAGCACGTGCATATGTACCTACCAACATATAAGCCGCCGAAAAATCCTTTTCAACCGACCCCGAGTTAATTACGACGAGTTTTCTCGTGACGTCTGTATGTACGTGTGTGCGGATGTATGTATGTATGTGGGTCGCATAACTCAAAAACTATATGCCGTAGAAGCTTCTAGCTTGGTATGTAGGCTCTGAAGATGGTCTAGTTGTGCACCTCCCCTTGTGGTTGCATTCAAATGTTCCCAAGGGGGTGTTTTACACCGTTTTTGGGGTAAATCAGTGTTAATTTCAATGCAGACTCAAGTGATATGAATTGTCGTGACCACTTGGCGATATGTCGCCAAGCTTTTGGTCTTCAAGTGTTTGACGCCAACTTGGCGACATATCGCCAAGTTGGCGATAAATGTTTCGAAAAAATTATTTTTTGAATTTGAGTTCAACTTGGCGCTATTGGCGATGTTTTGCGAAAAATTTACTGAATGATCTTAAAATCAGCAATATTTGGAAAATTAACCATCGTAAAATATTTTTTGCATTGTTTCGTGGCAGATTAGGGGAGTAAATATTTGAATTGTTACCTTGCTCACTCCAAGCACTTTTTTTAACACTTAAGGCAACTACTAAGAAATTTACACGTAAAAGGAAGTAGTGTGGGGTCCATACCAGATTTTTTAGACACGTGTTTGACTACGATATTATTTAATGTGCCTCATCCTTGCTGCTTACCGAGATATGGAGGCTACCACAGAAAAGATGAGATTCCTTTGAGTGTCTTCAGTTACCCAAACGATGAAGAAATGCAGTGAAATTGGCTTAGAACTATCGAAAGGATTCTTACAAAGAATAGCCAAGTACGTACATCAAATTAACTTTTAGTTTTGTAAACATTTAAAAATTCTATCGAATCAAAAATAATTGTTCGCATGAAGTCCATACATTATTTCTGATAATTTTAACACGTTGACGGCCACACTATGAGATAATTCAAGCATGTCATTTTAACAGACAGGCTCGACTTTGAGTTAGTATTTAGGCGAGATTTGTCGTTTTTGTACAGATTTGAATTTATGTATAGTGCACTGACACTGATATTGAACATTTTGCTTCTGAAGAGGTACCAGTGAATCGAAACTGGCTGATAGTTACGTTGTTATCAGCCAAGCTCATATGCTACGAATTTGTCGTAGATCGGTAGTCAACGTGTAAAGTGTACAATTTATTTTCAGCATACTGTTTTCAACATTTGAGACAAATTGTTTGCAAAAATAGTGACTTAGAATTGTTGCTTAGTTATTATGTAAACAAAATTACCGATACATGCTTTAACTGAAAAAATCTTATATTTTCTTTTCGATTTGATTGTTTTACTATACGCTATTGTGTGATATTTTTGGCTACAAAGGTTGCTTGAATAAGTCTAATCAGTCTATTGATTTTTCCTTTTTAAGTTTTGTACTCGTATTTTCAGTTGCGAGCTCTTTTTACTGAAAAACATCGGACAAGGCATTTTTTACAGCCCCCTCCCCCTCCCAGACAATTGCAATAAAAGTAGAAAAAATTGATCTTAATGTTGCGAAGAAAAGAAACAGTTAGCCATTGGCGTTTAAAGAATGTTCCTGAAGTTGAAACAATAAAAAATTCGTTTTAAAGTAAACACAGATATTTTAATCTATTATACTAACCTGATCTGCCATATATCTATTCTGCTTAGTAAATAGAACTCAGATGTATCTACTATTCTTGCCAATATTTGATATTCCTTTCTTTACGGTATAGAAGCTTATATTAATCATCTAACTGCTCAATTTTCTTAACGAAATCGCATAAAAATATGCATTTTTTTTAATGTCTGAAAACCAATATGAAATTTAGATACTTGATCTTCACAAATGAACTTAGAAATTACTTTTAATATGATTAATCTTATAACAAGGTTTAAGGAAACCTTCTACTTCATATTCTTTGCACAAAATTCGAGCAACATTACTTTTTTTCCCCAACTTTTTTGAGCAACAAACAACACACTTTCGATGCTACCTTTTCTTCATTCAATTAGGAGGTATCGGGCTTGTAAACTGGTAGAGCTTTCAGTGTAAATTCTTCAGAAAAATCATTATCTCTACTAATAATAAAGCTGAAGGTGGTTCTGTCTGTCCTTCTTTCTTTCTGTCTGTCTGTCTGTCACGCGCGTAGCGCCAAAACCGTTCGGTCGATTTTCATGCCACTTGGCACAAAATTAGTTTGTAGCATGTAGTTTTGCACCTCGAAGCGATTTTTCGAACATTCCATTTCGTTCTTTTTCTATTCGAATTCTTAGAGGAAATTCGATAAAATAGGGAAGAAATATTCCATACACATTTTCAAGTCTTATATCATTCGAAAGCTTGAAATTTTCTGCACAAAATGACGTTTTTTCGAAGTTTCTACGATCATCAGGAGAGCTGTAACAATTGTTTTTAGAATCCCGAAATTCAAGGCTTACCTTCAGTAAAGCAAGCCAAACGATTCTAAAATGGCTTTGCTCGCGAATAAAATTTGTTTGAAAATAGAGATGAAATGAATTATTTTATCAACGGAAATCAACTTTTCATGTTGTTACCATGGTTACGTTTTTATTTCGTTCTTTTTCCCTTAATAATTTTAAAAATGTATTTGTTTTTGTAACAATCCAAACTCCAAGCCTTATTAAAATTAGTCAAATGAAATATTAAAAACCGTGATAAGATTGCACCTGTCAATCAAATGAGAAATCGAGTCCTTTCCTTAAAATACAGGATACCATTCTAAATTTATCGTCTTCAAAACATATTTTACTTCATTATTAATTTATTTCAATACAAATTGCAGCAAATGGCTTGAGTGAACGACTTTAGCTTTTAATTTATCGTTTGCTGGTTGATCTTTGTCGATGTTTATTGTTTTTATTATCATTGTGAAGAATAATGCACGAAATTTCTATGACTAATACTTAAAATTTTTAGGATCAGTTGAGTTTAAAAGAAAAAATTGCTCCAAATATACTTTTGCAATGTGATTATTTATTGTTGGACTGTAATTTGCAGCAATAATTTCATTTAATAAATAATGAAAGACAATATTAAAAATTAATTTTTTGGCGACTTTTTTACAATTTGGCATTCAATTCTATTTCAGTATATTTACTTCTATCTTATTGCGATATTGCAACGTTCTTTCTAAAGTATGTCATTTCGGAAAATGTATTATTTTGTTTTTGAAGTTAGGAAAGAAAACTTTCTTCTTCTTTTAAACTTTGGTAAGATTTCTGTTGGTTTCTGTGAGCAACAAAATTTTTCTTATTTTTTCTTTTGGCTTATTTTTGTGCACCTATCTTTGGGGTTGCATTCGAATGTCCCCAAGGGGGTGATTTACCCCTTTTATGGGGTAATCAGGGCTTTCAATGCAGACCAAAGTGATATGAATTGGCGCGACCACTTGGCGATATCTCGCCAAGCTTTTGGTCACCAAGTGTTTGACGCTAATTTGGCGACATATCGCCAAGTTGGCAATAAATTTAGCGAAAAAAAATTTTTTTTGGGGTTCAATTTGGCGCTATTGGCGATATTTTGCGAAAAATCTACTGAATGATGTTAAAATCGGCGATATTTAGGAGATTAATCATTGTAAAACATTTTTTTGCATTGTTTCGTGGCAAACTAGGGATGCAAATGTTTGAATTGTTATCTTACTCACTTCAAGCACTATTTTAGCACTTAAGGCATCTATTAAGAAATTTACACGTAAAAGGAAGTAGTGTAGGGTCCATACCAAATTTTTATATCATACTTTGAAGGAATTATAGTTGAATTATAACTAAAATAGAGTATTTTTTTCTGCTATATCATTTTTTTACAAATGAACTTTTAATTTTATACCACGGGCAAAGCCGTGCGGGTACCGCTAGTTGACGTATAAACGATGAAATTGTGGAATAAGGTTTTAAATTACGTCATTCACGTGAAAATCGCGAGAAGAGCAAATTTTGTTACTTCTTCGTTGCCCGTAGAAATCGCAGAATAAGCAGCCAGAGGGTGTTAAAAACCTTATAAACTCCCCTCTTAGTCAGCTATTAATTATCCATGAAATTTGAAGCCTTGCTACAAATGTTATTTAACATTTAGGTACCGTGAACTCTCACTTATATACCGCCTCATTTATGCGCTTTTTTCACTTATACGACGATTTTAAATGGTCCCAGCACATTCCATAGCAAAATGACAGTATCATCCGTTTATTCGTCGCTCGAAAGATAAATATTTCACTTATGCGCCGAATTTTCCGTAAAATGTCAAAAGTATAATTTAGTTTATTTAAGAAATAAGCATTTTTCTTCACTTTCCTCTTCAATCTTTCGCCTTTACAACTCACGGAAGACATTTTTTCCGCATGAACTAGAGTTCGGAGATGGACAATTATTTATTATGGATCGTTTCAAAGGGAACATTTTGTAATTAGTTAAATGCTACAATTTTTGTTTCGTCATTATCATTGTAGTTACATTACAGTGATTGCCAAACCGTAGTAATGTGTTCCTTTTCTATAGAAACATTCTTATTCACTCTCTCATTAGAGCCTATGTTGCGTTTCAGTCTTTTAAATAGGCTTGTTCACTTATACGTCTCTCTTACTTATGCATCTTTTTCTGTTGGTCCCTTGGGCCGGCCCATAAGTAAGAGCTCACTGTATGTACTTTTCATGATCACTTACCGGTTCACAAAGCATTGCTTGCTTTTTTATTTATTAAAACAATTAGTAAATTGGGAATATTATGCACTTCTGTCACCATTGTTTGCATGAAATATTCCTATTTTATCTTTTAAAAGTAGTACTGTATTTTTTTGGGGGAGGGGGGGTAGGAGGTGCAGTCCTCGAAATATTTTTTTTTACTGTAAAAATAACGCACATATAATGTAATTAGGTTTCGATTAACATTTTCTTTAAGTGAGTACCCCCAAACATTTTTTGCCAACTACAGTGCGGCTCTGGTAACTTCACCTCTCACATAGACAATGTTTTCCTTTTTAGGGCAATAAGGAATGATCATTGGCACTGAAATAAGTTCAGTTACTTGCGTAGTTGCTTTTTAAAAGTAGTTCAACTCAAATACGCGGCAACTACCCTTTCCTATTACCCAAAAAGAGGAAAAAAATGTCAAAATCAACGCTCAATATTTTGAAGTTGCACCATACAGAACTGCAAGTAAGGGGATCCAAACAAGTTACGTTACTTAAAAACTTAAAAACTAAAAAGGCTAAAAAAATTCGTTTTTTACTTTAAACAGATGTTGACTTTATTTTTTCTAATATCTGAATATAAATTGTTGCTGAGTTGAATGTATACATATGTATACTGGCCTAAAGAAAGATTACATATTAGTAGTCGATGCATAACGTGTTGTCGCTCATGATCCATGCTTGTTTGTTATAAGTTAAAACAAAATTTCTTGAATAGATTTATTTTTCAGATTAATTTCTTTTTCTTCCCAAAAATTCCTCCTAATTTTGGTGTTCAGCACAATGTCTCGAACAATACATTTATATCTTTATGAAAAAAAAAATATATATGGGTGATTCTCTGTAAACTGGTAATTGGCTGTCCGGACTGAGTATTTTAAAAATAATAAAGTGTAATAAAGTAATTATCGCTCTTAATACAAGTAAAGCATTAATACTTTGTGGTCCAATTGTATTTTGAGTGATAACAATTTAATATTTTTTTCTAGAAATTATCTAAGCGCCAAAAACACAGTCCCCTGACTGTCCCAATCCCATAGTCTAACTATTAAAGATAGTATTTCAAAAACCCTACTAACACTACATAAATTTGGCAATTAATATCTAAAAATAGAATAATTAAGCTATATTTTTCTTATGAAATAAGGCATAATAACGTATTTCTAAAACTTAAAATTGTCATGTTAATTCTGTCCGGAGTTTTTTCAAACAGTCCCCTGCAACAAATTCAAAGCTGTAATACGAAAAATCTATAACTTTTGCAAATTCTTTTTGGGATGAAGTTTAAAGTAATCAGTGTGGATTTGCCAAAATCGCCGAGAACTGTGTTGAAACGCTGCTTTGCTTAGTTTGAGAGCCACATTTGTGGTGAAAATATGCATCAGGGTCGTTGCGAAAACAGTCCTCTGGGAAGTGATTTTATTAATGTCAATTAATTTAATTATAAAACATATTAGTTATTATGTCCACGATTTGTGCCTAATTTTATAGGTAGTCTCGTAACTAATTATGTTCCTATAGTTTTTCAGATATTACGCAACAAAGAACAAAAACACAGTCACCTGGCACAGTCCCCTGCCTAGTTATACTAGTCGGGGGACTTACCCCCTATCATGATTAATCAGAAAAACCCAAACTTCAATTAGCCCTCTTTCAAACCAAAGCAATAGCTTCATTTTCTGAGAAATAGTATTATAATTATACGAACATTTCAAAAAACCGTGCCCGGACAGATTTTGTGTGAAAAATGACGAGTTTACAGAGAATCGCCCATATACATATAAATATAAATATATATATATATATATATATATATATATATATATATATATATATATATATATATATATATATATATATATATATATATATATATATATATATATATATATATATATATATATATATATATATATATATAATAAATTCTTCTGTATACAAACCTAATAAGGTCATATAAAATGTCTGTTTTGATTGTTCTTTTAGCTATAGTAACCAAAGTAAAAGCATGCGTAGTTCACGTGTTATAAAATTCTTAACTATAGAAATATACTACACGTACAAGTACATGAAGCATCATTAATATTATTTTAATTCTTTCTTAGAAAGTTTTTCGTACATTTTCAAACATTTTTTTCTAATTTCGAATCTACCTGATTCATTTATCATGAAATAATTAAAAATGCATCAAAAACTTGACCTTAAATAAAAATTTGTTTTAGACTTTTTTTTCTTCATTTAGTCATTTTCAAATTTACTTAAACCAGAAGGTAATTAGGAAAAAAAAAACAAAAAAAAAAAAAAAAAAATTTTTTGCATCAGGAAATTTTTTATTGGGGATGATTGCGTACTTCTTTGTTTCGCCTAATTAAATTTTTAATTAATGCTCTAAAAATAAAGTTCCACTCTATTTTAAACAAAAAGGAAAAATCAAATTAAGATTCTTTGTTTTTTGAACATGTCATGTTCATCGATTATATTTTTAATTAAGTAACACTTTGAAATTTGTTTTGTTCTATGGTAGATTGTTACAAATGTTTCTGAATTTGAAAAAATGATTTTTTATTCCCTTTTTTTTTATTTCATGTGCTTTTCTATTAATACGTTTCTTCAATCTATACCTAATAATATGTAAAAAATAGACATTTATTTTATTTGTTTGCGCGCCAAATGAGACCAACTTAAGATTCAATTTATAATTTGTCACTCATTTATGATTCAATTGACATCACTGTTTTGTACATTCATCAAATGACTTATAAAAAAATAACAAAAAACTATTCAGTATGTGGATATAAGTTTAAATTTTGTTTGTCAGCAACTTAGCAGAAAATGGAGAATTGACCTTAATAGAAACACAGGTTCGCAATACTTACTCAGTAACTAGTGGGTCATTCCAAAGAAATGTCAACCTAAGTCGAAGAAAAAAAAATACCGAAGTGAAAAAAGTATCAAAAAATTAATAAATAAATAAATAAATAAAAATCATACAACATGATTGCATGCACACATGTTTTGCATGCATAGCATTTAGGGAGAAAATTATTAGACATCTTTTAAAAAACAATTCTGAAACTTAAAAGAAAAAATAACCTCAATGTTGCAGTATTGTCTTCAAATTGCCCAATCGTCAACAAAAAGTGCGGGACACGGAAATTATTGGGAGGTCAGAGACCTCCCGTGACCTCCCATCGGGGCGCTCCTTGTTGACATTCACTTAACTCTCTCTATTTTCGTGGTTCCTTGGGGTATCAAGTTTCTGGGTTCAACTGTATAAATAGTCTTATGTGAAAAATTATTAATTTAAAAGAATATAACTTTGTTGTGCATAAAATTATGCTTCATACAATATCTTTTTAAAGAATTTTGAAAAGCATTCCGGCAATTGTTACTAAGTGCACTAGAAAATCTAAATTAGGGTCATTCCATAGAAATGTCAACCTCAGCTGAAGAAAAAAAAATACCGAAGTGAAAAAAGTGTCAAAAAATAAATAAATAAATAAATAAATAAAAATCATACAACATAAGAAGTTGAAAAAAAATGAAAATGTATAGTAATTATTACTGAGATTACCCATAATAAATATTTTGTAGTGTGTTTACTGCTTGTTATTCGATGGTTACGTTAGTCACACTCCATCTTGAGTAAAAGTGACACTTAAGATTAAAAAATTAAGATTTAATAACTGTGTTTTGTGTTTTTAAAAGCCAACTTTACGCATTTTTCAAACATATCATTCAATTTTTAACACTTGCTTGACTTTTTGACTTGCTTGAGAAATTTTTGCCTCACAACATGAGCATTCATCTTCAGGATAGAAAAAATGTTACGTTAGTCACGCTGCTATTTTTGGTTGAAAAAATATCTACTGTCAGTAATTTTGCTTCAAGTTCTTAGAAGAACTGATACATAAATACCATGTACATTGTAAATGCACCGGCATAACTGAAAAATATTTTTTATCCTTTAAGTTACAAGTAAAAACAGTTACAAAATTAGCTCTGAATGTTACGTTAGTCACTATGGAATGACCCTAGTGGTCTTTTTGGTTTTTTTAAATTGGCTTTATTGCCAACTTAAAACCGTCAAAAAATACTGTCAAGCTGGAAGAATAAAAACTTTACTGCCAATGTAAAAACACATTAAATTGATAAAACTGTAATATATTATCAAAAATTCTATATTTACTACAATGCAAACGAGAAAAATCAATCTTCACATACTAATAAGTCGATATTTTCTTATTTTTCATCCCTCCTGAGCACAGTTCGTTCATTTATGTGCAGCATATGCAGCATATTATCATGTTCTAATAAGAATACTGGCGTCTTAATAGTTCCAATCATTTCCTCATTGGACTAGCCTGTTTTTGCAAGATAATCAAATCACAGCAGAAAAGGACGGTGCACAGTGCCATTTCGCTTCTTGAATTCGTCAACTATACAAAATAAGTTTTCTAGAAAAAATAAACACTTTTTTATTGTAGTCATTTGAAGAAACAAAATTTACATTTAAGTAAGATTAGGTGATTTTTGAAAAAAAACTCTTTTGTAGTAATTGTGGCTTGACTTTTGCCTCTTGATAACAAATTTCTTGTTGATAACGCTTTATCATCAGTTAAGCTTTCTAATGACTAAAAAATAACGATTTAGTAATTGTTTGCGTCTTTCATGGAAAAAGGGAAATTCCTTATCCATCTACATAGCCTTTTATTGCGCACTCACTATATCTTTAAAAAATAAAGTTAGTTTTACTTTTTTGCAAAATTAACATTTAAAGTTTAAAAGTAAAAATTTACATTTCTCATACTTAATGGTAAATTTTTGAGGGTAAATTTGAGCCCAGTCAAGTAGCTTCATGCCACTTCTGAATTTTAACATATGTTAAATTGTTTGAAATGAAATCTTCAAAAAGAGTTTGTGTTTGAATGTGAAAAACCTGAGAACTGAATTGCTGACTACGCTCTAAGTTTTAGTTTGTTTCTTTTAGGACTGGGACTATTTTATAACCGGTTCGAAAAATGTTGTTTCTAATCAAAAACACAATTTTCACATAAATTCAAAATTGCACAACAAAAATTATGCAACATTCAAAAGAGCAAATTTTTCTGTGTCAAATGGAATTTATTTCAATTCCTCTTACTTAAATATTATTTGTTTTTATCTCGATATCTCCAAATCTTAACTCGTTTCAAGTCATTAATCAAGGCACTATTAAAATCAATGAAAATGGACAAATAGTTCTACGGTTATATTTTTACACTATGCGAAAGAACTATTTGCCTTGTGTTTTTCATAAAACTCCTATAGCAAGTTTGCCATTTTTTTCCATTTTTTCTTTTTTTTTTTCTGATCGGCGCAAGTTTACCGAATGTCTTAATTGAGACAGGAAGTGCTTTATCTAATGATTTCCGTAGTTAATAACCTAAGTTTTACTACTTAAGCTATCAAGTATAGCAATAACTTAACAAATATATAGTGATTAAATTAAAGGTAAGTACATTATTGGTTATTACATTTCTTCAAAAAAAATGAGCAAGCAAATATTTTTCATTTTATTCCAAAAAATATCTAAAATAAAAGTTTTTAACTATCACTAAAAGCAAATATTCAGTCAAAACATCTTTCTAACAAATAGTCGATAAAATATTCCCTTTTGAAAAACTTAAATATTTTTGACTTGTATTCGTGTTTGATTATTCAAATTCTTTTCAAGCGTCCGAAAACCAAGGAACAAATTCTCTCATATAACCTAGGCAATGGATATTTTTAAAAGTCTTTATATTTGCTATAGAACTAAAATCGGTCAAATTATAAAACTTCTTCCAGTAGAATATTAAAGAGGAGTAATGTATATTTTCTTTAAAATATTATCGAATGAATAGAAGCATTACGTGTGAAAAATAGAAAATCTTAAATTAGTAGGTTATTTTTATTTTTCATTTTTTTCATTTCTTTGAGAGACCAATGAAATAAACGCTAGCTACCAATCTATCAATGCTCATTGTTCTTATAATGTACTAGCTTATTATACCCGGCGTTGCTCGGGTGCTTATTAATACAACATTGTTCTAAAAATTATTTGAATGAAAAAATTAAATATGTGAGCCTTAGATTGATAATTCATTGTTAATCGTAATCTTTGTTTGAAAATACTCATATTTAAATGTGTTAAATTTATCAATTTGTATGCTTAAAGGCTTACCTCTATTTCTCGATCTATTCAAAATTGAATGAAAATGGCCATTTTGAGACAAAAAATTTAAATTTTGAGCTTTTTGGATTTTTTTTTAAATTTCAAAACCCCGCCAGTGTGAGTTCTAGTACATCAAGGAATCTCTGTGCCAAGTTTGATGAAAATCCGACGGATTTGTATAAAAAAAACTTACATACATCCATCTATATGTATATAGATTTTCATTAATGTATTAATAATAAAACGTGTTAACGTTTTCTGCTAATTATAAAATGTATTTTATGAATTTTTACCATACTTAGTATGCTTAAGAGACAATACACGCTTTTTAAAATTTCTTTATGCACACGTGCCTCCCTTAAAAATTTTCTACACCTGCTAAAGGCCTCCCTCCCCCATCCCCCGCCCCGGTTGAAAGCTACTGCTATAGAAGATGACT
This sequence comes from Uloborus plumipes, assembly GCA_038373865.1. Classification (NCBI taxonomy): domain Eukaryota; kingdom Metazoa; phylum Arthropoda; class Arachnida; order Araneae; family Uloboridae; genus Uloborus; species Uloborus plumipes. Next base: position 31,585 of record JAXGGA010009011.1, read on the forward strand.
GAGAGATATATTTTAAAAGATTTTTCCAGGCTATAAAATTATGTTGACAAAATGTTAAAGGCGAAGCATTTTTAAACAAAATTGAGAGGATCATTTATGTTTACCTGCAGTTAAATCTGCTTTCAAAATTTGAAAAATATTTTAATGTTGCCTTTTGCGTAAGTGGGAAGAAAACGTGTTAAATGTTACTACTAATGACTTGCGGATGAAATGAAACTAGCAGCCTTTCAAAGGGCAGAATTTGAGCACGGTAATATTTAGCCTTTTAATTTTTTGAACACATTTTAATGGAATAAAATAAATAACTAGTTACGAATCCGACAGGTATTATTACAACTATATTTAATCTAAAACAGTTATTTTTCCATATTTAGGATTGAAAAAGTAATTGTATGCTTGCTTCAACGTTCCAGAAAAGATGCGTAAAGTTTTAAAAAACAAGCGAAAATGAAATGTTCGTTAAATTATTTTTGGAATAGAACGAAATGTATTTTGAATGTGTAATTTATTTCGCTTTTATGTGAACGCTATCTAAAGATCGTACTATATTAAATTTACCGAAATAACTCACAAAATATTTTGTATGCAAAAACCAGGTGGGCAAATCTGATAGATAGCGGTGCAGCTTAAAATGTTACTACTCTGGTTATCAAAAATTAAGGAAAAATCACAAAAAATGACGATTACTCAAGAAGTTACTTGTAGATTTTTATGAAACTTGGCCACATTGTACAACACATAGTAAGGTAGAAAATAACATAAAAAGAAATTACCAGACAATTATGGTATTATAAAAAATAATGCGCTTACAAAATGAACAAATTTGAGGTGGCAGTTTGATATTGGGGAAGTACCTTCAATATGGTATATGATCCTCTCTAACAGCAATACAGCACGAGCAGCGATGCGTTATGCTGTTAATTATTCGGTCTATCAATTCTACAGGAAGCAAGAGCCACTGATCTTGCAAAGCTGTGGCAAGGGTTTGAGGGCTGAGGGGGTGAGTTGAGGGCAGCAGTACGTCTCCCTAAAGCGTCCCGAACGTGCTCGATAGGATTCAAGTCCGAGAACGAGCTGGCCACGCCATGCTCAGAATTGTAGCGTGTTTCAGATAATCGTTTATAATGCGAGCTCGGTGCGGTCTTGCGTTATCGTCCTGTAGCAGGAATGCATCACCTATTACCCCAGCGTATGGGCGAACATAAGTATCAAGGATGTCATTCCTATAAATTTGAGCATTTACGGTTCCCCTGGGAAAGACATGGAGGTCTGTGCGTCCACCCAAAGAGATGCCACCCCAAACACAGACACTGCCTCTTCCGTATGCATCTCTTTCCCGAATGTTTGACGGATGATAACGGGTTCCAGGTTCCCTCCATATCAAATGACGCCTACTATCACTTTTTAGACTAAATCTAGACTCGTCTGTAAAGAGTACAACCCTCCATTGGTCATGCATCCAATGAAGATGTTGTCGTGCCAACTGCAAACGGTCCCTCCTATGGCGTGATGACAACGGCACACAAATAACTGGTCGTCTCGCATACAGACCACCTTCGTGAAGCCTTCTACGTGACTGAATCTTCCTTGACTGAATCTCCTGTGTCCGAACCTGTGGTTAAAAATTGGCTCCAAAGTCTATGAACCACAGAAAGACTCACATTTAGCCACCTGGCTACTTCTGTTTGACTTTGTCCTGCCTCTAGTTTCCCAATGGCTCTTCATCTTAGTTCTGCAGGTAAATGATGCCTAGAAGTTATAGCTACGAGTTGGCTACCTCATATTTCTTTTGGTAGTATCACGGCGAGATTTATAGGCTTACTCTCAAACGTGGTTTTTTAAGCTCCTCTAAGATGACGTATTCCGATTGCAGCGCCACTAATTTGCATAACATAGTTTTACTCAGCAACTCTTATTTAGCAATATATCCAAATTTTGTATGATTTGGATTATTTTTCAGGGAGTTATCACGATTTTAGTGATTTTTCCTTAATTTATGATAACCAGTGTATTTTAATACAGTGAAACTCCGGTTACTTGACACGAATAACTCGACAACCTCAATGAGTTGACATTTATTTTTCCAATCGTTGGTTCTATATTATTTTCAATGCGTTTCTAACCTTTCTAACGAGACACACATTTGCAAGAACCTCTAAAATTCGACATCCACTTTCAATTTCAGCTCATATTTAGGTTTGCTACCGATATTCTTTCACATTAGCCTTTGCTAAGAAATCTGCTGTTTATTGGTCGGTCAGTTCATTATTTTCCAGAAAGTGGTCTTTTTTAGAATTCCCACTAGGGGAGGGGGGTACCCAGGGAAGACAGCCATCACACTTTGTGCTGCTGTTGTAGTCCCAGGGCTCACTAGGGGTTGGAGAAATGTAATCAGAGCAGTCCAGAAGAGAAACAAGACAGCATGACGCATGTTTTTCAAACACGAATGAGCACGTTTTTGTTTCTTTGACAACCAACTCTTATCTCTTTTCAAAAATTATGATTTATACCTAATGAGGTATTCAAAACTATCCTTTTTTTATATTTCTTTCAAGGAAGAAAATAAATATAGAAAGAAAAAAGCATTTACTTAAATTAATTTCCATAACGTTGATGGTAAGCTCTAGAAAGTAAGCAATACAGAAAACATTACAATAGTTAAAATAAAGGAGCCTATGTAAGTTGACATTCACTTAACTCGCGCTATTTTCGTGGTCCCTTGGGGTATCAAGTTCCTGGGTTCCACTGTATACATAGTCCTGTGTGAAAAATTATTAATTTTAAAAGAATATAACTTTGCTGTACACAAAATTATGCTTCATGCAATATCTTTTTAAAGAATTTTTTACAAGCAACTGCCCTAGAAAATCTAAATTAAGTGCTTTAATTATCTAATGTAGATTTATAGGAGCAACTCCCAATCTACTTCATATTTAGGAAGAAACAATGTATTAACAAGCAACTTTACAATAAACGTTTTTTCTTGAAATTGACTCGCAACATTTTCTGGTGCTTTGATGTTTAATAGTTCAAAAGACTTCGCCGAATTTGCTAAGTCTATTAAATTAAATATGAAACACTTTATTTAATATTTATTCACAGCTCAACTAAATGTTCAAAAGTAGATAAACAAGTGTGCCCTCCCCCTACCTCGCCCCATCAAAAAAGTATATTCATAAATATGAAAAAACCGCGTCTAAAAATAATTAGACATTTCTTAAACGATAAAAATATGTTTAAAGCATCATCTTTAAGTTGCATTTTTCACGTTTTATTATAAACAAATTAAATTATGCTCTTTTTAAAAGTAGAATGAGTATACTAATAAATATGCTTTTAAATTTGCTATTCTGGACCTAGAGTATAATAAATGGAATAGCAGTTATAAAACCTTTAATTTTTTGCAGTTAAACGGAAGTTTTCTGCAACTGCTATACTTTTAGAGAACGTAAAATTCAAGAACATGTTTGTCTTCATATGTTCTTTTTTTTTTTACTCTATTAAACTCTAATTAAGTTAAGATGTTTAGCAATAAGTTCTCATATAAATATCGTAACTTAATCGCTTTTTTTATATAATATCGTAACTTTAACAGTTAAAAAATAGTAATAAATTGTATTAGTATTATAGTGGCAGCCCTTTCTGTGAATCATGTTTGTTCTAAACAGTTTTGATTCAATACAGCGACTGATTCAATAAAGCAGCTAAATTAATAGAACTGTATATTGTTACAAACCTTGTAAATAGTTGTTGTTTTTCCTGACTTGCACCAGTGTCACAAGTTTTGGTTTTATCTGGCGACATGTTGCAAAAGTATCTGAAGATATCACTTTTACCATTTGTATTCCGGCCCTGTAACATTTTGTAGTTTTTACACTTGCCCTACATTTAATAAGCATGAAGACATTTTCGCGCTGAGCTGTAATATTGTAGGTTTTTCTTTTAATCACTACAATTTTCTTGAATGGATTATTTAAGTTTGTGAATAAATCGAACCCTCCGGATTTTGCTAGAATGTTGTAGAAATTTCCTTCCGAGTATAAATAGCTGTCCAACCTGCTTGAACACGGCTAGTTAGTTTTTCTCAAATTTGATTTCTGAGAGGCTCGTTTTATTCGCTTGGGCGAATGTTTGTTTTGCTTTTGTAATTTTTTAATTACTGTTCACGTTAGATACGTGGTGCTGAGTGACTGTTGAGAGTACAGTGTACTGTTTGCTACCTAATTGCTGGATGTTTAGCAATTGTTTCCTGCTCCTATTCTAAATAAGTGTACATAATTGTAAATAAATTTATAGTTACTTCCTCAAGATTGGAATGCTCATTTAAAGAAAGTTTAAGGTGCTACGGACTCGTTGCAGTATTTATCTGTTTTTGCCGATTTTATTCATTAAAGAGGCTGGTCCAATTAACCACGTATTTTATTAGCCGCCACCCACTATAGTGCCATTCAACAAAAATGCCGCCATTTCGTCTCTCACTTACGCTCATATAATTTATTAAAAAGTATGAACAAAGTAGTTTGCTTTTGAAATACCACACCAATTTGTGATTTGTTAACCTGCAAAATTTCGTTTATTATCCTTTAAAATCACTACTTTTTAATGAAATGCATAACCGTCACGTGAGGGACAAAATGGCGGCTTTTTCGTGTAATGGCCCTGTAGTAGTATAAACATTATTGGTCTTATCACCATTGGTACCGTTATCATCATATCATCATCATCACATTCTTCCAAGACACCTTTATTAATATTATTGTTAACCTTTTAACTGTCATGCCCGAGATTTTCTCGGACACAGCACTGGTGTTCGAAAATGTCACGCCCGAGTATTACCAACGCCTCCTAAATACTAAATGCCTGCAACTTTCTGGCTTTTAGCACAGAGCAAAATTTCATCCTTGGTTCAGGATACACTGCCATCTACCGGAGTTCTTCGAGAAAGAGAAATTAATGATTGGTTCATTTCTAAATTTAAATTTAAAAAGCAACCAATCAAAAAATTTGTTTCGAATATTGTTTGGATCCATCGCCAAGAGCTGCAAAATGCAATTGGTTCACGATACACTGCCATCTACTGGAGTTCTTCAAAAATTAACGATTGGTTCATTTCTGAATTTAAATTTAAAAATTAACCAATCAAAAAAGAACAACGACATTATCGGATTGCCGCAAGGTGGCGTTTAAAGTTGAACCCATCTCGACGGTAGCGAAGCAAATGTTATAGGCATTTAGTATTTAGGAGGCGTTGGTATTACTCGGGGTATTTTTTTTTTTTTTTGAATGCATCGTATTGTTATACCCGAATAAATATCGGGAGACGTTTATTTCGGCTTCATCTCTTTATCAAACTCTTGGAAAAGTGTTTCCAGTTATTCCACACAAGACTGAATTACTGAAAGGTATTCACTTTTTTTTTTTTTTTTTCATTTATTTATTTTTTAGAAAATAATAATTTTTTTTTTTTTCATTTTTAGAAACTAATGCTCCACTAGAAGCGAACTTTACAACTGCCATGTTGAGCGGCAGCCGCCTCAAGCAAATATGTAGTGGCTACAAAACTTTAAATATTTTACCCATGTGCTTCAAAATACCAATTTTTAACAACTAAGTATATTTTATTTTGTACTAAACATTTGAGTTTTGCAATAAAAAAATTTGACAATTTGAGCACCCAAATCATCAAAATAACTTGACAGTTAAAGGGTTATTATTATTATTAATATTAATACTATTACTGTTATTATTATTATTGCTTTTATCTGCTAGGAACAAGTCAATTGCGAAAAGAACCAAAACCTTTTAAGCTGAAAAGCAGCACTTGTACGAGCTAGAGTACTTTCATCAACAGATTTTTTATTTTCTTCACGAACAGTCAAGTTTAATGCAAAAGTTTGTAGATTCTTCATATTCTCCTTATTGAAAAGCATCTCCTTAAAGCACCTTAAGTACAAAGCGCACCTCTCTCACTGAAACTCATAGTAATAAGCTACTTAAGCTTATTTCCGCTGCAAGCGTCTAGCTAAAAACGAATAACCAAGTTTCAAGTGTCAAATTAAAAGCTGAGCCAAATTTTTCGAAACCTTTTTTTAGCATTAATAACTGCACCGAACCCTCAAACTCTGGTAATAATCGGAGCCCTAAGAATTCTTTGCTTTTTCGTTTTTCTTGTGTTGAGAAAGGAAGTAGGTATTGAATTCTCTCAAGTCATTTGCTTAAGAAACAATTCGGCGCTCTTATTTGAATTTCTGATTGCAATCCCATATTTCCGATTGCTGAAGAACTTTCATTTTGAAAATGAGTGGAGCATTGCAAATATGAGGGATAGTTGAAAACGTTTGCTACCTACTGAGTTTTTTTTTTTTTCAACCAAGTTCCCATTTCCGATTAATTACTTAAAGAATGTCGCAAGCTGAAGTAAAAACTCCCGTTTTTAAGAAAAATAAAAGAGTATCTTATGCTTTCGTCATGAAATAAGAATTTCTAAAAGTGAAGTATATATTACTACATACAACGTACATTAGTAAAATGAAGTCCTTTTTTCCCGAAAAGTCATTTAAAAAGAAGAAATTTGTACTTGCTTGGAAATTATTAGCCTGAAAGGGCAAATTTTTATGAAATGTAGGGAAGGTGCAGGCATTTAGAAGAATAGAAAAGTAATTGAATGGAAAATATGGAAAAATAATTGACTTTTAACCGAAGGATATTGTCACAGCATCCAATAAAATCTCTCAAACTTGCTGACGTAAAATTGAAAAGGGGCTATTCTAATAGAAACGGTAATTTTGTCCTACACGTTACGCCTCATATATTTTTCATTAAAAACACTAGCCTTAAAGGGAAAAGAACCAAGCTTTGTTACTTAAGAAATCACAAATGAATGCTTGAACAAAAAATTGTATTAATTACCCTTTTAAATTATTAGTCTTTAACAAAATTAATGAGCCGACGAGTGCGAGAAAAATTGCTAATTTTTTACGAAATGATCTTACACTGTAAAAAATGAATGAATGTTGTTTTTACAGTACAATACAGCTAACTTTATAGTAACAAACTGTAAAATTGCTAATTTTACAGTAATAAACTGCAAATTTACTAATTTTGCAGTTTATTACGGTACATTTTACCTCGGCTGATAGTATTGTACTGTAAAAATAACAAAGGTAATTTTTTGCAGTGTATGCGCATTTTTTTCCAGTTCAGTAAATATTTTTAAACAAATAAACTATGTTTCAGTTTCATTGCTAACGTATAGAGGAGTCTAAAAAATGGCGTGCAATTTTTATGTTTAATAAGATTCGAAAAAACTTTCATGTAGTATTTGCTTATAAAATGATTAGTATACTTTGAGCTACAATTTCCTACTGTTGAAAAATATATTCTTTTTTTACTATATGTATTTTAAAATTTATTTTCAATGGTAATTTGAAGTGTTTTATTAACTGCTGCAAGAAATCTTTTGCTTGGAAACAAAATATCATAAAACGGTCACGTATTGTCACTTTAAAACTAACTTCTATCTTAACGTCGCCTCACGTACTTCTCTTGATTAAAAAGGCAAGCGAAGTGAATAATAAATCCACTGGTACGTGGGTCATTTTCATTTTTCGGTGCCATTTGCTGTCCGCCAAAAAAATATTTTTTTTAAAAATTTTGAGTAACTTAAAATAAATTTACTTTTTGGTTTGTTTATTAGCAGACAATTTCCAGTACAGGCATTATAATTTTTAATAATATTTTTTGTTAAGAAAATGGGTTTTTTAGGAATGAGTTGAAGAGGAACGAAAAATACAGCTGTCCAAAAAATAAAGACTGAAGTTGAACAACAAGAATTTGAATTTAGTAGTCAAATTCTCCACTCTGCCATATTTTGCAATCATGCTTCATACTTTAAATTACATTTTAATAAAGTTAATTTGAATAAAAGTGAAAATTTTAATTTTTTAACTAATATCAAAGAGTTGTCCAGAAATTAATGTCATGTCTGTTACCATACACATTTTTACAATTTTTAAACCTTGTGCATTGAATTCTGGAATGACAACACTTCTATAGTACTGAAGCACATGGAAACAAGAAATAGCAACAGTCATCTTGAATGTTCAGTTTTCATTAAAGGAAGCAGAAGTCTTTTATTTGTTTGTATATTTTTATTATGTCATGTCTGTTACCTTAAATACTTGCATAAAATATTTTTTTAAATTAATTATTTCAGCTAGATAATTTAGTTTAGTGGGATTGTACTCTAAATCAAGTAGAATTTTTAATAATTTTGTAGAATTTTTTGCCCCATAATTTTTTTTTTCTTAAAATGTCATGTCTGTTACTTGTCATGTCTGTTACCATATTTAGTAACAGACATGACAAATCAGACATGAAAATTTTTTCAAGAGAAACTGTACGAAAATTATTAAAATAGTGTAATATAAGTATGTTTGATTAATTATTTTCCAGAACTATACTTGATCCATAGATTTTTTTTTTACACATTTCAAATTTTCAAATGACACTCAATTTTGAAAATGACCCACGTAGCATTTTTCAGCTATTTCACATCCCTATTTTCCAAGTAATTTTTAAACCTTCTAAGTCATATAAGTTTTTTTTTAACTAACACACAGAAAGCGTAGTGAGATATAGTTATTGCTCAAAAAATAAATTATGTATACATAATACATTCTCAATTATCCGTGGAATTGGGTAGCATGGGTATCGCAGATAACGAAAACAAACTTAAAATAAGGGACAAAAGAAATTGTTATTTTCTTATCAATAATTTTACTGTACATAAAACGGGATATAAATTATGAAAATAAGTACGATATTAAAAATTATTTGTATTTTAAGTTCTGAAGCACATGAATCGTAAAAGAGTACAGTACTTATTATAACGTCCAGGTTAAGCAGTATACAGTACCAGGTATGAAGTATACAGTACTCTTCTGTTGGAAATATTAAGCAAAAACAATCAATTTAATTTCATTAAAAAAGTATTTTTTCTCCGAGACCCACGCGGATAATCAAGAGTATATTGTACATATATGCAGGGTGATCCAAAGGTCAATTTTAAAACCTTACATTTGTTGAACAATTTATGTTACAAAAAAAAACGTTGGCATCAAAATTCCTCAGAAATATATGGGCTTTTTGTTCATATATTTAAAATGAAAAAATAATTTTACAACAAGTGTATTTTTACTTCCTTTTACGTAGTAAAGGAAGTATTGTGATCGCGAAAAAAAAATCACTCAAATTGAGTCTAAATTTTGATTTTGCTCACCCCCGAATGAATGTTCAGTAGTTTTTTCGACCTGTCAGTACGTGCATATGTACCTACCAACATATAAGCAGCCGAAAAATCCTTTTCAACCACCCCCGAGTTAATTACGACGAGTTTTCTCGTGACGTCTGTACGTACGTATGTGCGGATGTGTGTGCGGATGTATGTGCGTATGTGTGTCGCATAACTCAAAAGCTATATGCCGTAGAAGCTTCTAGCTTGGTATGTAGGCTCTGAGGATGGTTTAGTTGTGCACCTCCCCTTGTGGTTGCATTCGAATGTTCCCAAGGGGGTGTTTTACCCCTTTTTGGGGGTAAATCAGTGTTAATTTCAATGCAGACTCGAGTAATATGAATTAGCGCGACCACTTGGCGATATGTCGCCAAGGTTTTGGCCACCAAGTGTTTTACGCCAACTTGGCGACATATCGCCAAGTCGGTGTCAAATTTGGCGAAAAAATTATTTTTTGAATTTGGGTTCAACTTGGCGATATTTTGCGAAAAATTCACTGAATGATATTAAAATCAGCAATATTTAGAAAATTAACCATTGTAAAATATTTTTTGCATTGTTTCGTGGCAGATTAGGGGAGTAAATATTTGAATTGACCTTGCAAACTCCAAGCACATGTTTTAACACTTAAGGCAACTACTAAGAAATGTATACGTAAAAGGAAGTAGTGTGGGGTCCATACCAGATTTTTTATCTAAAGATGGCACTGGGATGAAATTGATGGATTTATATTGTAATACATTTTATTTGGGGTGGAATTGCTGAATTAATATTGCGATAGGATTGGTTCGGATAAGTGGGCCACTGGGGTAAGTGGGCCACCCCCCTTAAAACTGAAATGCGCATATGGTTTTTATACTTTTTTTACTCATAATATCAAATTACATCACAGTGATTACTTTTGCATATATTTGGGTTTCATGGAACTTTTTTTTTTTTTTTTGGATCATATAATTTATGGCAAAAAATTTCCAAAAAAAATTTTTTTTGAGAGTTCAAGCAATATTTTTCAAAGAAGTGTTTCAATGTTAATTTTTAATATTTTTTCTATGTTCAATTTTTTTTGCAGAGTTTAATCTAAAGTACTCATTGCAATAAGAATTTTTATGCGAACTATTATAAGTGTTTACGGGAAGGAGTCCCACTTACCCCGTAGTTTTTCTCTATTAGGGTAAGTGGGCCCCCTCACTATGGTGTAAGTGAGAACCCCCTCATAATAATGATTTCAAAATGAAAACCTGTTTTGATGAAACAATTTCTACAATGAAATGAAAGATAATTATGGAGACCTAGAAAAAATTGATGGTTCAGCTACAAAAACTGCAAAAGCTGTTAACTATGTATTTGTGAAACTTGCATCAAAGAAAACCATAAAGTATTTTAAAGGTCTAATTTTAAAATACGGTACAAATGAAAAAAAAAAAAAAACCTGCAACATTTGATAGAAAGAATAGAAATAGCTACACTTTTTATTGGTTTGATGTAAGTGATGTTAGAATTATAACTGAGGATGAAATGAAAATGTTTCTTCCTCAGAAAATTTCAGAAAGACACTGCCATTAAGTGTTTAAATTTTTTTTTCAATCTAATTTTTTTTCACTTTTACCAAAATTGATCTTAATCGACTCCATAATGTTTATTCAACATTAATTTATGCGTAAAAGCAAAGAATGCACCTAACGGCTTTTAATGAAATTCACAGACATGATTGTTACTTTCTTCTATATCTAATATATAGAAGAAAGTATTGGTTTCGTGAAAATTTTCGAATGTCGAATTTTGACGGATTTGCACGTTTTGAGGTGCGCTGAGTCCATTTCAACCATTTTTGGAAAATGTCTGTCTGTGTGTCTGTCTGTGTGTCTGTCTGTCTGTGTGTGAGTCTGTATGTGTGTGACCAGTTTTTGTGGCCGCGCTAGAGCAAAAACTACTGCATGAAATCGAACAAAAATTTTTGCACATATGTACCACCATGTGAACTGGTGCACCTGACTTTGTTTAGCGAATTCCTCCAAGGGGGGTGGAGCAATCGCACGTGCTCTGCGCGGGGGTGATTGCTATATCTCAGGAAGTAAAAGGCGGAATCAAACGAAAATTGGTCCATAGGTAGACCCTACTGAGTACAGGTGCTGATTCAATTTGTTTGTCAATATCTTGAAGGGGGTGGAGCAATCGCACGTGTTCTGCGCGGGGGTGATTGCTATATCTCAAGAAGTAATCGGCGGAATCAAACGAAAATTGGTTTGTAGGTAGACCCTACTGAGTACAGGAGCTGATTCAATTTGTTTGTCAATATCTCGAAGGGGGTGGAGCAATCGCACGTGTTCTGCGCGTGGGTGACTGCTATATCTCAGGAAGTTACCGGCGGAATCAAACGAAAATTGGTCCATAGGTAGACCCTATTGAGTACAAAAGCTGATTCAATTTGTGTGTCAATATCTCAAAGGGGGGTGGAGCAATCAAAAGTGCTTATTTTGTCATTGCACCTACTGTATCTCGGGAAATATTGATGCGATTTGAATGAAATTTGGAATAACACTAACTCATTCTGGAAGCAAGCATCGATTAAATTTTGGCGCCAATCGCCCCAGGGGGAGGGTGGGGTGATTTTTGCGCTTAGTCAACAATGCGAAAAATTAATTCATTAAAAAATCGCTTTCACGCTATTTAATTATCAAAACAGCTGAAAACTTTCAATGATTTGAAAATTTTAACTATTGCCAATTTCTTTTTACTAAAAATAAAATGTTTGCAATTAATCTAAACAAGGCTTTTGCAATGATTTCCAATTTCGCTCATTGATTCTGCATTTGCCGGGTTATTACGATAATTGGGAAATTGGAGCTGCTGTCTCCAATTATTCTGGCGAGTACGTATTTTATTTTGTAACCGGAATTCATAAGATAGATATAGAAGAAAGTTTCGTGACGGCCACGACAGCTAGTTTTGTATTTCGTTTTATAATTTTCTGTCATACACATTTAAATGTAAGTAGATATCTCATTAATGGATACATTTACAGAAAAAGATTCCCTACTAAAATTTTCCATACTTTGTTAGTTAGGACCCACGAACAACTTTCCAAAATGTGCTCACTTTAAATATTAATAAATGGCGGGTGGCCCACTTACCCCTTCCTAGGGGGTAAGTGGGTCCCTACGCCATTTTGTATAGAATAAGATAGATAAAAATATTTAAAGCACTTTTTTAGAAAATAATGCTGAACTTGTGTTTATCAATAACGTCCAAGACAAAATAAGTCAAAAAATTTAAGCTGATTTGCTTTAAAACTTTTGTATAAGGCTTCAAAAACGAGCTGTTCTAAAAAGGGGGCCCCCTTACCCTTACCAACCCTACATTTCATTTTAACCAATACAAGTGTTTCAGTACCAAAGCTGTATAATGCTCTGCGTATCGTTCAGAATTACAGCTTTCAAGCGCTAGAAGACACGCCACTAAGCGGTTAAATGCATTTCATAGGGTATACCTGACACATGGTGGAAGCACTTAACAGTAAACGGAAAACTGTATGTAAATAAACCTTCTGCTAATCTACAAATTCAAACTACACTGTAACGCCGCTTAATGTGGTCACACTTGGACGTAAAGGATTTGATCATAATAACCAATTGATTATAATAAACGATAAAAGTTGAATGGTTATTTTTGCTGATGATTTTTATTCATGTGTTCTTGATACGAAATAAAAGTAGTTACAGAAAAAAATGTAGTAATACGAGAAACGCATCCAACTAATGCAAAAAGTAAATTTTTCGTCTTGAAGAGAAGAAATTGTCTACTGTAATTTGTCTGCTATTTTTACGATTCAATTTATTTATAAAATGTTCATAATCATGGGTAAACAGTTTCCAATTGTTCTTTAAGAGACATCGTCTCGTGATGTTGTTGACAAATGAATGGCTTCGAAATATTTTGTGTTATTGGGTAGACTAGTAAAACAGCATTTGTTTGAGCCTCCTTCATGTTTTCGAGTTCTCTTGAAAGCATTTCTGTTCTATAATATGCTTTCATGACTCAAATAATCCCTTGATTTCAAGCGAAGATAAATACATTTTTTTCACTGCATTTTGGAAAATGTTTTTAAAGCAAAAACAAGATTGAGAGAGAGAGAGAGACAGATTTTTTATTTGTATTTTGTCGCTCTTTTAACGAAAATAACCTTAATTTGATAACAACAAACGATTACGAAATTTACGAAAAGCAACGGTTTTTAATGTATTTATACACATCAGGATGGGCGTTGCAATTCTGATAACATTAACCCATTAATACCAAGCGTCCCTTTTTAGGGACGATCCAAAAAGTGTGTCTGAATTTTCCAAAAATGAACATTTCAACCAAATAATAGTGTGCAATTATTACTCTGGTATTGTTTCAATTCGCTATTAACAAATTGCTGCACATAGCCATTGTAAAACGTGTTCTGTAGCCGTGTAACCAGTAAACAAAATATCTTTTGGGAAAAAAAATGTCAGGCCTTAATAGATTAAATGACTGATAACATTATCCGTGATCACATAAATCGAAGTTCACTGTAAAATATCAACAATTTCTGTCATACGCTTAAAAAATATGAAACTCAGTTTTTCTTTCTGTTTCTCTCCTTTTTTCCTGTACCCCGTGTTTCAAACCTGAAATTTCCCACCATAAATATTTCTAATTACATAACAAATGTTCCTGTATGCTTATTCGTTTTACTTTGCATTCTAAAACTCCCTGAATCTTCAAGGAACACTTTCTCACGCAAAATTGCAAACACCTGTGAAATTTTCATAAAAAAACAGGCACCCCACTATACGTCATCCGCGTAATTAAAAGTAGCTAGAGCTGAATATTCAATTTCTGAGCATACAATGCACACTAACTGCATTTTAACACGAGAGCTTCAAATTTACTTTCAACGCATTTAGTATTTAGGCCAATTTTTCACTGGATAATCATGTTGAAATGAAAGTGTGCGTTTTGAAATTTTAATACTTTAAATATTTAAGTGGAAAAAATACTTCCATTTACAGCCTTGGTAAAAAAAAACCTTTGAAAAGTTTTTATTGGAGAGGTAGTTTATTTGTTCACACAATTAAAAAGGGCCACCGCTTGTTTTAACTATGTTTTTTTAAAACTCATTTGGATTCCATAAAGTCGGTTATTCAATAAAAGTTTTTTTAACGTACAGTTCTGCGCGTACAGTAACTCCTCGTTATATCGCGCTTATCAGAGGAAACGAGCAAAAAATCGCGATGTATCCGAAAGTGCGATATAACAGAGGTAATAAAAGTTACGATTCAATTAACGTACAAATTAATGAAATGTGCAACTACAAATATAGTCGTTTATATTCAAATTCACACCGCAATTGTTTTATACAAGAGTTTAAAAAATGTTTTCTTTCTATAGACTATAATTAAAAAAACCAAAAAATTCGCTTTTAGAGTCAAACTAACATGCACTTATAATACATCAACTTGTAATATAGTTTTGCCTTCAGTATTGATAATAGTACAAAATATATTACTTTTGCATTTGTAAAGAACGTGAGTTTTATCTTTTATTCAGAGTTACATACATACATGCAAACAAACAAGCAAACCCACATGTGAAACTAATAAAAGCGTCTTAAAAATATCAAGCATCAATTTACAACACAACTGAAGATATCCTTTTTTTTTTCGATGCTATTTGAATGCACGTACCAGTGACTCCGTACTTTCCGTTTATCGAATCAAAATATCGGATAAGTTAACTCCCTTTTTATTGGGGCATTAGGGCTAAGTTAGTCCGGAAGGGACCGTAAAGCGCTATTCACATTACGACCGATCCGGCCGTCCGAACCGAATTTTTCGCTGCGAAACTAGTTTTTTAAATCCGTTGCCATGACAGCAAGCCGAATCATCGGCTTCCGTCACCGTTCTGGAATCCTGGATGTAATCGGCGCTGACAGCCGACCGGTTTTTTGGTAGCTTCTTCATTGGCTCTCGTCAGGTGCGCTCTTTTTATAATTTGTGGGGGAATACCGTCACGTGACTTTCGGACTGAGATGCTCGAAACTTTTCCCCTCCATCCGTCATGTCCGAAACGGAACGGTCGTAATGTTGAATAGCCCTTAACTGAGCTGCACTGTACCTGCAAATACTTAACCCTCGTGGGTCCCTCCCATTTCAGTTACACTCAAGATCCTTGGGGTCATAAACGAACCCAATGCTTCCTTTAATTAATTTATTATGATTATTGAATGTTACATGCATTATTTAAGTTCACACACACATTTTAATGCTAAAAAAATAAGAATAAAAAGACACAATCAAAGTAAAATTTAGTTTATACATTAAAAATTAAAAGTTTAGAGCAAAACTTACAATAACTGTAGATTTATTTACAACTGTTACAGACTTGAAAAAACATGATTTTTTGCAAGTGAATTTCAAACACTTATGACATTGTACAGAAAATAACAACGTTACAGTGCACAAATGAGCAGGGATACTGCAGACACGTGTTTCGGCGTTACAAGGAACGCCTTTATCAATGCAAAAAAGTTGTGAGCTTATGGATGCACAGACATCCGACAAAAGCTTTTGTCGGATGTCTGTGCATCCATAAGCTCACAACTTTTTTGCATTGATAAAGGCGTTCCTTGTAACGCCGAAACACGTGTCTGCAGTATCCCTGCTCATTTGTGCATTGTAACGTTGTTATTTTCTGTACATCAATAGCACAAAGGTATTTGTAAACTTTACTTATGACATTTTTCGATGCATTTTCGGTCCAGTTCTCTTGGACAAAAGTTGCAACGTCCTCTTTTTACTTTCTTCTATATCTAATATATAGAAGAAAGTATTGGTTTCGTGAAAATTTTCGAATGTCGAATTTTGACGGATTTGCACGTTTTGAGGTGCGCTGAGTCCATTTCGACCATTTTTGGAAAATGTCTGTCTGTGTGTCTGTCTGTGTGTCTGTCTGTCTGTGTGTGAGTCTGTATGTGTGTGACCAGTTTTTGTGGCCGCGCTGGAGCAAAAACTACTGCATGAAATCGAACAAAAATTTTTGCACATATGTACCACTATGTGAACTGGTGCACCTGACTTTTTTTAGCGAATTCCTCCAAGGGGGGTGGAGCAATCGCACGTGTTCTGCGCGGAGGTGATTGCTATATCTCAGGAAGTAACCGGCGGAATCAAACGAAAATTAGTCCATAGGTAGACCCTACTGAGTAAAGGTGCTGATTCAATTTGTTTGTCAATATCTCAAAGGGGGGTGGAGCAATCGCACGTGTTCTCCGAGGGGGTGACTGCTATATCTCAGGAAGTAACCAGCGGAATCAAACGAAAATTGGTCCATAGGTAGACCCTATTGAGTACAGGTGCTGATTCAATTTGTGTGTCAATATCTCAAAGGGGGGTGGAGCAATCAAAAGTGCTTATTTTGTCATTGCACCTACTGTATCTCGGGAAATGTTGCTGCGATTTGAATGAAATTTGGAATAACACTAACCCAATATGGAAGCAAGCATCGATTAAATTTTGGCGCCAATCGCCATAGGGGGAGGGCGGGGTGATTTTTGCGCTTAGTCAACAATGCGAAAAATTAATTCATTAAAAAATCGCTTTCACGCTATTTAATTATAAAAACATCTGAAAACTTTCAATCATTTGAAATTTTTAACTGTTGCCAATTTCTTTTTACTAACAAATAAAATGTTTGCAATTAATCTAAACAAGGCTTTTGCAATGATTTCCAATTTCGCTCATTGATTCTGCATTTGCAGGGTTATTACGATAATTGGGAAATTGGAGCTGTCTCCAATTATTCGAGCGAGTACGTATTTTATTTTGTAACCGGAATTCATAAGATAGATATAGAAGAAAGTTTCGTGACGGCCACGACAGCTAGTTTGGCATTCTAGGGAAGTGACCCCAAGGGTCTTGTGTGCAAAAAATGCAATTCGGCAAAAATAAAACACAATAATAGCATTATTTTGAATAGAAAACTACAAGAATAAAAGCCACAAAATGCCATTAAAAACAAATGGTTGATTAACAAGATATATTAAACAGACATTACATTGGGGTCACATATGACCCCAAGGAGCCCACGAGGGTTAACTGAGCTGGCACTGTACCTGCAAATACTTAAATCATGTGGTCAGAGTTGGGGTTGCTCGAACGTCCACGCCTTAGGGACGAGACCGTAACTGAGATGAAGGCTAAACACTTAATAAATATGCTGAGTATATTTTTACACTGGTAGAAAAAATATAATTCACGAGTCACGACAAGAAGAGAAGTCTTCACTTAGAAAACTTGTAGCGATTCAAAAAAAAAAAAAACGTTTTTTAGGGGAATCTGATGAAAACCTGTGAAAACGATGCCTGGAAGTATTCTGGGAGTATTCGAAATCTTCTTACAGTGGTTATAATCATTTATTAGAATAGCGAATCATAAGTTATTTTTATAAAAAGATCACAACTCATTCTTTAAATAAACAAAATATTCAGTCCAAATGCTGTAAGCAATTGCTCTCTTTAAAAGACATTTTAAACCTAGACTCCATTAAATTACAATCTCTTTGCCTATATTTGCCACAAATAGGAAAATTGAAGTACATTCAAATGCTCAAAAGTAATTATGTCTTTTCGTTGTTTAATTTAATCAGCTTTTCTCAAGTTAGGGATGCAGTTAATGAACAACTGACAAAAAAAACTTTGTAAGAGGAGGAAAATGAAAAACAAATGCGGGGTCGGAGAGTTTTCACGTTTGAAAGAAATATTTGAAAAAAAGAGAAATTGTCATCTGCATTACTTTTTTGTAATAGGAAAATCTTTAAGTATAATTTAATCACTTTTTGCTTTTCTAGAGGAAAAAGAAGAAAGAAAAATATGTGCTGCTCACATTTTAAAAAAGCTTTGTCTCGCTGCTTTATTTTTAGTTATCTTGCACTTCAAAATTATAATTAAAAAATATATATATATTTAAATGCTTGCGTGCTTTAACGAACAAAAATGGGCACAGGTTACAATTTTTCTTAAATGTTGACTATTATTGAACTTAAAGACTCAATATATTATTTAACAAGAGTAGTTCAGCTTATAACCAGCCAGCCTCCAATAAAATCTTGTTTTTTTCTTACTTTCTACAGATTGTTTTTAGTAAAATTCATACACTCTTTGAAGAACGGTGTATGCAGCATTAACAATTATTTAGGTACATAAAAGTTCAAAAACTCAAAATAATGCCGAAAAAAGTATGAAGCATCCTGTTAACAAAAGTCTTCAGATTATGGGTCGTTGTGATCCATGCAAAGCCAGTAGCTTAGCAATACATTTCTTTTTTGGTTGGGCGAAGAAAAATTTTGTCTGCACTTTCGTTAGATACAATTTATCTTATTCGATTTGATAGTTAAAGTTGAAAAGACTCTTCAATCCAAAAATTCGTATAGTGCGAGTCTAATTAGTTAGATGTGAAATTTTTGCAGATATATTAGCATTTCATTCTGAAACTTTCAAACTTTGGCGTTCAATGCTCATCGGTTTGAATTTGAAGAACCATTGCTCAATTATGTTGATTGCTTCGCACGACTGCGATAACTTCCGTTATTTTTATTTTATTACTTAAATATCTCTCCATTTAAAAAAAACTGCTTCTTTTACTGCAAAATGATAATGGTCATATGTTTTCTTCCAAGAACAGTGAAATAGAATGATGGAATATTGCGTGATGAAAGCGAAGTCAAGTGCCTTTTCCTGGTAAACGAACAAGAATTCGATTCATAAAAGTGAACAAAACAAAAAGATATATAGATCCGTTTTGTGTGCCACGTGTGGTCAACAGCCCATAGGTTTGGCACATTTGGTACATACCATCAAGTATTTCACGGATTTATAGTAGCCTCTTGATCCCAAAGGAATAGTTCAAACAGTCTACAACACTTTATTGCAAAGCGAATTTATAACCAAATCTTTACTAGAATAAGCTCGTATTAGTTTAAAGTAGTATTGGTAGACCGTTAGTTTCGCTTTATAAAAGGGTGTTATCAGAAATCCTATACCTGGATTTAAGACGGTTTATAGCATCTGATTTGTAAATGAGTCATAAATGTTTATCGTTTTCTTAAAATTTTCAAAAAAGCTTTTAATGATAATGAAAACCACAACAAATGTACAATATCTATTTTCAGTAGTATGCCATTTTTATTTGCACACTGAATGTAATCAGTTAACGAGCGGCAAAATATCCAAAAAACTTGTAATATTTTTGAAAGACAATGTATTTCTAGTTTTTTACTAACTGATAATCTAAACAAAAAGTCCAGTTTTTGTGCTGATGTGGCAATATTTTATATTCTGCTGTCTAAATGTTAACACCGTCAAGAAAATGGTGGCAGTTATATTTTGTTTTTGGTGGGGAAAATCATTTTTGTAAATTGAAAAAATAAAAGATATTAAAATCATAGCTAATTCTAGATAAGTTTATCGAAAAATTTGAATAAGGTCTTATAAAATTAATACCGCATTTATAAATTAATTTCCAAAATTTATGCGTGGGATTAATACAGCGAATCTTGTTTCAAAATCAGAACATAAATGGTTTTCTTAATTAGCTCTTTTGGTTTCTCTTGGAAAGAAAGCATTCAGACTAAATGAGATTAAAAATATCTGTTCACTGCATCCCACCAAAAAAATAAATTGCATTCGGAAGATTTATTTATTACGACAAAACTTCGGCTGCAGAACGATAAATGATTTGTCTTTGCCATCAAAAAACTCTCTCGTTTGAAGTTGTAGTGCTTAACTTTATCTTCAATAAATAAATAAGATTTTTTCCTATTCGCTTAATCACATTACATGAAATTTCATTTCCTTTTTTAAGTAACGCATTATTCTCTGTCATAAAACTTCCACTTGTGTTGCGGTAAACGACATTAATTTTATCTTTCAGCGGAAAAGAATTTTAGGAAAATCTTAACAAAAGAATAAAATGGAAAGGCTTCTGCAGAGTATTTTTGGCTTCAGAGTATTTGTTATGCATAATCTGGCACTCTGTAAGTTTCCTTTTTTCAAAAAGATAGTTTTCTAATACATTTTCCTTGGAAACGAGATGAATGAAAACGTTTGACAATTTAAGACTTTTGAAACTTAATTATTGTTTGTCATAACTGTAGTTTATTACCTATATGTGTTCGTTGTTAAGTGATTTGCGGTGATGTATAAAAACTCACTGAATTAGAACTCACTCGAATATAAAACTTTATAAATGCAAGCAACTTTCTCCCTACGTTTTTACTAGAACGATAAGGAAATTCTTCGTTTCTTATGAAAAACAAGAATATTTGTTAAAAGTTCCTAGAAAAAAATAGCTACCAGTGTAAAGGTACATACTCAGCTCCTTCCAAATTAGTTAAGCACCCACCAGAACGAAGTGCAGTCTCTGCACTGTTTAAAAGTTTCCTGAAATTTTACGGTAAAAGTTACTGGCATCCATGCTGCCAGTAACTTTTACCGTAAAATATTTTTTTACTGTAAAATTTTACGGAGGAGAAAACGAGAATTAAAAAGCGCGAGATACGAACGACAAGGATCGAAACCCGGGACCCAATGCCTAAACACTGCTTTACTATCCACGGTAGCAGATGGCACACATCAGGAGAGTGGAAATAGGGTATCATCTGCATTGCACAGTAAGTCACGTGGTGATCAATAGGGTTGTTGCCTATTTCAAAAACTGATTATTCTAATGGTTGAAACACAAAGCAAATACTAAAAAAAAGTTGTGCGCAAAAAAAAAAAGAATTCCTTGCGTAATTAATTAGAAAAAACCATTTAAAAATGCAGCTTCGCGAAAAAGGGGTGGAGCTTCCTGTGACGTCAAATAGCAGGAATGAGCGGCAAGCTAATAGCAACACCTTCATTCAGCATTGTTTATTGCTATTTGCTTTACGTTCTGTTGTAAATTAAGTGTTTTTATTTTGAGTGAATTTCGGTTTTTACTTCAAAAAGAAATAGAACAGCATAAAAGACATAATGGAGAATGGTTTTGTTCGGGCAGATTCAAATAATCTGCCGAAAATATCTGTTGTGATGCTGGTGAACTTCATCTCATCTGACGATCGGTTTAATGCATCTGAAATCAGAGGCGTCAAACAAGCAAGGTGAGTGTTATTGCACATTCTTGTTTTGTGTAGTTTTAATTTGTTTATCTTTTCATGTGTTATTTGTGCTAAGCATTTTAAAAAGTTATATTTATTTTGCTATAAATATGATTAACGTTTTCGGTCGGAATAATAAAGTGGTTAATAGGCGTGCATTCTTGAAACGTTACTTCTCAAAACAGTTTACAAATGTACTAAATTGATGAAATTATTATTTATCAATGCAATTATGTCATCCCCTCCCTTTCTCGCCTCTTCGAAAGAAGAAATGAAGTAATAACCAGTTTAATTTCATGGTTAACCGTATTCGTTTTGACTTTGGTTGAGGTAAAGAAACGCTGCTTGTTAATAGATGTCTATGTATGTATTTTGTATCAATGCACATTTATTAGCTGTAAATTCACGAAATTTTTTGCGAGAGATTTCTCATATTCATGAAAAAAAAAGAAGAAAATACTGTGACAAGTAAACAAACAGTACAGAGTGAGTTTAATAAAACTTCATCACTAATGCTAGCCTGGATTTCATAAACGAAGGGTTTTAATATTTTTTCATCTTAGCCTGCATTGTCAAGACAAACCAGTGTGTCAAACAAACTTACTTTATGTTAAATGGCACAATGGAGGACATAGCAAG
>JAXGGA010009012.1:0-53665 GCA_038373865.1 Uloborus plumipes
TGTTTGCGGAGTCGGAATCGGAATCAGAGTCCTCACAGAAAGATTATTCAGAAAAGTACTTTACAAACATTATTTATGAAAACCATTTTTTTACAAAGTTAGTTTGAAGGAAATCCGACTTTAAATTCAGGATCAACATTCAACTTAAATTCCCCGTAGGCGCTAATGTTAAAAAAAATTTCTGAACAGTCCAATATTGAACGAAAAATGGTTCCAATCAAAAAGCGGGGAATGAGCCTCTCCGAGATCTTTCAAACAAAAAAAAGTTTATTCCATTCGGACGCTTCACTCAAAAGTTATTAGGTGGGGAAAGGTTGCTTGAACGGTTCAATGTCAAACAAAAAAAATGTTCAAATTGAAAATTTAAATACGTTAATAAAGTACTCTTGTAGAGATCCTTGGAACAAAAAAAAAAGTTTATTTAAATCGGACTGTTCACTCAAAAGTTATTAGGGCTTGCTTGAGCGGTTCAATGTTGAACGAAAAACTGTTCAAATCGGAAAGGTAAATTCGGGAATGAAGTATCCTTGATAAGATCTTTCGAACAAAAAAAGTTTGTTGAAATCGGACTGTTCACTCAAAAGTTAGCATCGCGGGACAGGTTGTTTGAACGGTTCAAAGTTGAACCAAAAATTGTTCAAATCGAAAAATAAAATATGGGAATGAGCTGTACTCGCCGAGATCTTTCCAAAATAAAAAGTTCGTCCAAATCGGAATGTTCATTCAAAGTTATTAGGGGGGACAGACAGACCGACCGACCGACACACAAATTCCCTATCTCAATACCCTACTTTCAAATTTTTAATTTTTCGATATTCATGTTACCTTTTTGTTTCTTTTTGCCTTTTTTTTCAGACTTGGCGATATTTTTTCAACTTGGCAATATTTTTTTGACTTGGTGATATTTTTTAGATGCATTAAGCCAACTTGGCGACATATCACCAAGTTGGCGACTAATTTGGCGAAAAAATTATTTTCTGAATTTGGGTTCAACTTGGCACTATTGGCGCTATTTTGCGAAAAATTCACTGAATGGTATTAAAATCAGCAATATTTAGAAAATAAACTATTGTAAAATATTTTTCGCATTGTTTCGTGGCAGATTAGGGGAGTAAACATTTGAATTGTTACCTTGCTCACTCCAAGCACTTTTTTTAACTTTTAAGGCAACTACTAAGAAATTTACACGTAAAAGGAAGTAGTGTGGCGTCCATACCAGATTTTTTTTTTTTTTTAATTATAAGCGTGTTACAGTTCGTTTTCAACTTTTAAAGATATTTTTACATTCAAAGAAAGAAGTTTTAGCTTTAATTTAAATGTATATTCGAGTGTTATTGATTTTTTTCTAAACTTTTAACACTAGATCATTATTATAGTATTAATCATGCATTTGAATACGCGCAATGCTTTCAAACTTCAATTGAATTTCATATGAAATCTGTGAGTGATAGAGAAAAACTATACATATTTGAATACAGCTCATCAATTTGCACTAAAATCATTGGTTTTTTGCAAAATTTACCAAAAAAGTTTTTTTTTTTTGAGCAGTAAAAATTTTTTCGCAGTATTGCCTTTTATGGGTTTTGTTACATAAACGCAACAAACCAATGACAAATTACTATTTATTCTCACTTTGGACCCTAGATGTCGCGCTGCTCCTTCTTCAGATTGGCACCAAAGTCTACCAACAGCTGGCGTCTCGGTGCTCCACCGACAATAACGTCTACAATGACGCACACTTGCCTCAATTCTTCATTTTAAAAAAGATAATTTGAATTCAAGATGTCAAAATTGAAATTATTTTTGAAACAGTTTTCTGCTAGTGTATGTTTTAATTTTTAAAAAAATTGAACTAAATTTGGTATTTTTCAATAATTATGTTGACTTGCGTCGTGCCCTAAGTTGTTGAAATTTTTCCTTTTCTATCCACTATTAAAAGTGATATTTTGAGAGATGAGCGTTTCGGGAAAGTGAAACAAACGAAAGGAACAAAGGGCATAACGCTAAAGCGTTTCCTCTAAAAAGCATACAAAAAGTTAAAAATTTTTTTTTAATACATCGTGCTTATATTCAAATTATCTGCTTTATTTACCGCGTTACGCGATCTCTTACGAAACTTAGTACAGTCGACGCTCATAATAATAACCATTCGAAACAAAGACTATCCCAATATAACGACTGATGGGAAAAACCCCAACTTTATCCCAATATACGCTATGTTCTACCTCTTACAGCGACCACTCGTTATAAGGACCATCTGTGGAACGGAGATGGTCGTTATATCGAACGTCAACTGTAAATAAAACTGGCTTGCCCTCTACACGTGCGAGGGACAAGCTTACATGATCACGGATGAGCGTGGACACTCGAGAGACTGTATAACAAATACTTAAATCAGCTTTATCATTCTCACTACTGGTAGTTTAGTGCCCTATTTCTTTCAACTTATTCAAATGAGTGTTTTTCAAAGGTTTCAACATTGATCATAACTTTTTCAATAGTTATAGCGTGCAGAGGTTTTGTTGCACTGTCTTAACGTTAACATATAAAAGTCTCGAATTCATGTAGTGTCCGGAATGCGGTAGTAATTCATGGTTAATTGAGAATTTGACTAAATTGAATAACTTTCGATGAGTTGAATAAACAAAGCTACTGTTTAATTTTTCTGATACTGAACTCTTGATGTTTATTCGTTTGAAAATAGAAATACAACATGAAAAACGGCTACTAAAACATGTAAAGTTAATCCGCGGAAGTGGCGGAACTGGAAGCGGACCTCTTTATTTTGAAATAAATTGGATCTGCGAGAACGCGTAAGCAGTGAAGTCGTGCGTTCTCGCAAATCCGGCCTGTTTTTATGAAACTTTTTTTTTTTTTTTTTTTATCTTCCGTAAAATATAGCTGTTAACATTTTTTTTTTACAAAAAATCGATCTTTCTATTTTTTAACTCTTCCAGGGGGAAAAACTTTTAAAAAAGGGTTTTTTTTTTCCAAAATCGCCTTAAAATTTCCGTAAATTTCGCATTTCTAATTCTGACGCATATTGCCAAACCTGATACGTCAGTTTGTTTGAAGCAAAGTCATCTAGTGCTCCATTTTTGTATTTTCACGCATGAGCAGTTATCACATCTCCTGCACCGTTTTAACAGCGTAGATCCGAAAAATTGCAGTCCCTGAGCTAAACAGAATGCGCTTGCGCAGCACGGTCTCAATATAATGAATTCAAATAGTGGAGTGACAGAGATGGCTGAGATCAATGGTCAGTGCGGAATTGCCTCAGTCAAGCAGTTTTTCATTTCGGAGCAAAACTGATTTTTGTTTAGCGTCACGTCAAGTATATTTTACTAAGCGCCTTTAAAAAAGAAAAAACTAAATTAAAAAAAATCTGTTTCCAATTATGATAAATGCAACTGAGGATAAATTATTTATAAATCATTTCTTGAATGTTGAACTAAAAACACCTGGACATTATTCCGCGATCATTGTGGCGTTGGAAAAGTTTCAGGGTAAGATCGAAGAGTACATAATTAATACTTATTGTATCGAAAAACAACAAACACCATTCCTACATACCCAGTGATACAGTTGACAAAAATGTTTAGGGGAGCTTAGCTTGAGTTATAGGGGACCTACCAAAAGAAAAGTGGTTTAAAAAAATTTACATTCGCATTTTTTTGCAATAACCATAAAAAGAAACAAATATTTTAGAGAATTGCAAGTAAACTTTAAAAAAATGAAATAAGTAAAAAAAAAAAAAACAGGAGGTTTCGTTGTTATCTCCTGGGCCCCTTTCACAAGAGACCTGCTTTTATCGCAAATAATAAGATAAAATTCAACTTTGATGTTGTTTAAAGTTGTTTTCCCTCTTCAAAAGCTCTCTGCTTTCCACGTCATAGTTTTGACAGTAGCTTTTTTGCTTTAACACACACAAGTAAAGTAAAAGATTGATTTAAAGCCGCCTTTCACAAGCTTTGCAGATGACTAAAAAATGGAAATTAGGTTTCTTGTCAAACGCAAATAGTGAAATCGCGCCGCAGCTTCCCGATTTCATTATAAATCGCTAAAATTGGCGATTTTTCAAAAAAATTCAGGTGACTGTAGGCCCTTATAGATCGATAACGGGGGCGCGAGGGCAAATACGCATGCTTCCAGAAACATCTTTTAAAATGCTCTTTCGATTGGTATACTCATTAAAAAAAATTCATTATTCCATGATCAGGTACGTTTCTTGTAAGATCCGCGTTTGCTCCATAGGTCGCTAATCACTGAGAATTCGCGCCTAAGCCATTTCGCGTAAGTCGAACTGCAACATAGTGCGCTCCATTACAATAGAAAAATCACTCTATCACAGGGGTGGCCAACCTTTTTAGGAAGAGTGCCACTATCTGGAGAGAAAAAACTCAGCGTGCCACATTGTATTTTTCCAACGAACTGAATTTTTTTTTAAGTTAAAAATAGATTTTATGTAGGCTGACTATGTAATTCTTACTCAAATGAAACATTTTTTCTTGTTTCCCTGAGTAATTTAAATCGAAATGATAATACATATAAAACAGGTCCGAACTTAAGAGTTATCGTTAGTAAACACTTTCATAGGTTCTGTCAGTTGGCTTATACTTAAAATAGAAACAATAACATCAAACATTCTATTCTAAAAATTAAACAGTTTGTACCTAATGTGGTTTATGAGTCTTTATCTTTTTTACCAAGTCTTTAATTTTAGGATTAGTTCTTGAGAATCCTAAGAAGTTTTAAGTGCTATCAATTAATATTTCGATTTTTCTGCATTCATAACAAAATATATTTGGTTTTAAGCGTATTTTTAACAAAATCTACAACAGCATCAGACGGCTAAAGTGTGTAAATGTGAAAAGCATTTTATTGTTACAAATCTCCAAATTTCTATACAACGTGGGTGACTTTTTTGTTAAAGTAACCCTTATATTTGATTACTAATGCAACTGGTCAGTAATTCCGATTTAGATTTCAGAAAGGTAACATGTAGTGTCTTGCAGAGGAATAAACAAAGAATGTGAAAAGATCAGCATTTTTTTTTTTTTAATAATCCTGAAAATCACCAAACCTAATACCGAATGAATACTTAAAATCGGTGTAAAATATTCTCCATATAATCATTGGAAAATTATTAAATTTCGGTTGATACTTTCAGTATTAATTTTTAATGTTTTATTCTGTTTTCTCCAAAGTAGAGACGAAGAAACTGAAGTTTTTCATTATAAAAGAATATAGATGGCCTCTACTGGTTTAGGAATTGGTTTTTGTAAAATCTTAAATTTAAATTACTTAAAAGCAGGATATTAAGAGATGACATAGTAGCTAAATTAATTTGCTATTCTCCATTTCTAAGTAGCAAGTCCTCATTGCTTTCCTTATAGATGTTTTGAAAACACTCCCTAAAATTCTAAAATCTTATGATGATTTTTCCTTTAGATAGCTATTTCATATTTTAATGAAAGAGCAACTTGCCATACTCTCCTCTTTCTCCTGGAAAAAGTTCACAAAACATTCAGAGCTCTAATTCGTAGTTTGTTAATACAGTGACAGCTACCGGGTAACCAACAGAGAAAAAGTCTCATTCTTGGGCAAGGAACTTGTGATAGATAATTCGATAACACTTTTATTTTTTTTTCCCAAATTATTTTCCAGTAATGAAACAAAAACAATTTAAGGGTCTTCATTTGTGCAATCATACTAAATTTTGTCCAATCTGGGTTCTTAATTTCAGTTGCAGAGTTATATATTTATTTATTTTTTGAATTTCATCCCCCGTAACTGAAACTATTGCAGATCAAGAATCCATTCTGCAGCATCGAAAATGTCATTCGTGCCAGCACAAATATGCTTTACAAAGAGCGTACTACTGTAGCGTCACAGCTTCCGTTGGATGCCCGAAGCTAACGCTAAGTACTTTGCAATATTGTAGTTCAGACAATTTGTAAGCCAGCCTCCTGACACTTAATTGTCATAATATCATTATATTTATAAGTTTAAGGGTTTTAGTTTTTATTAATATTTTAGAGATTGACATATGTGTCTCATTTCTGGATTTTATTCGAAAAGTCTTCGCGTCCAATCACGCGTGCCGCGGGTTGGCCACCACTGCTCTATCATATCGCCCCTGTGACCGTGGGAGGGACGAGCTTGCATGCTAGTCAAGAAACACAAGTCTGCACTTTCGAAACTACACAACACATACTTTTATAAATTCTGTCATTCTCGCAACTGGTGGCTTTATTTCCAGTTATGGTCAGCGTTCTTCAAGCATATAGATTGCTTTTTTTCTGGGATGGAAAGGGCATGATTTGTTCCGTGAAATTATGGGGCGCGGAAGTTTTGTTGTGCAGTCATAACATGTATACATATATGACCTGTGGAGAATGGTAATATAGTGTTAGATGAATGGTCCTGTTTTGTATAAATTGATACAAATGAACGTTGCTCTGTTCTTTTTTTTCCATTAAAAAGGTATTTACTTACATTAAAAAAAGGAGTTCTTCAACTGATAGATAGTTATAGCGTGCAGAGGTTTTGTTGCACTGTCTTAACATATAAAATGTCTCAAATTCATGTAGTGTCTGGGATGCGGTAATGAAGTAAATATATTACAAAGAATCTGGAATAGTAGCATGGAATAAGTTTAACGGTTCTGTGTGGAGGGAAAGGAATTAACTCTCAGTTTCATTAGAAATTTAAGAAAAACCCGAGCATGAAACATTGGGCATGTCTGTGGAGATAAAAGTTCCGATAACTTCGTCCCTCTACCCACATGGGAGGGGCGAGCTGACGTGACTTTTTTGGTGGTGCGAAAACTGAATATGTTATGAACTGAGTAACATCTACTTATATTAAAAACTGAGTATCTTTCTAACTATCTTTCTAACTATCTTTCTTTCTAACTATCTTTCTATGTCACGCTTCTTTCTCCTGAACGCCAATGAACTGAAAGTCGAACCAGGTACCGATAGATAGGTAATTTTTCAAGCTTCATTAGTTTCAATCTATATAATTATACGATTTTAATTAGCGAAGATATCAATTAATAAGTAGTCAAGTTTAAAGCGATTAAGCCTAATAAATGATTAAATATGAAATCCATTCTTGCATTGCAAAACGTGGTTGCCATGCCATGAAACAATAATAAAAATGAAAATGAGAATTTTGAATGAAGGCTTAACTAAATCAAACACGAAACTCATAAGCGGGCGACTTACATAGTATTTTTATCGCTAGCTACTTGTAATATTTTGAAACATTCATTTGTTGAAGAGCCATCTACTTATATTAAAAACTGAGTATCAATGTCTGCTTTTTCTCCTTTGAGCGAGCTGAACCAAGGGCGGATCCATCTTCTGGTTAAGGAGGGGGTCATTTTCGGAAAGGGGGGTCAAAGTGCAATTTTTGTGCAAAAATGGGGTGGTTTGGCAGTTTTTTCGTAAAATAAGTCCCAAAAATGCAATTTTTTGCTATATTTGGTCGGTTAAGGGGGGGGGTCATGATCCCATGACCCCACTCTGGATCCGCGCCTGAGCTGAACTTACTGAAACTTTCCTCACCATCTTGAAGGCGCGAAGCATCTCAATAATTCGAATGATTTTTTTTATACAGGAAAAAAGTAAAGGCGTGAAGCGCCTGTTAGCGAGCCGCCTTGGCGGGGAGTAGTTTCTTGACATTTTCCTCACTACTTTCAGGGCACGAAGTGCCCGTGCAACGCCGGGCCACGTTCGTGGTACGTCTTGAAATCGAATGAACATTAAATTATATCAAATAAAACTTCAGAATGAGGTAAAAGTTAGAGAGGGGGGACGTTATGCATCAACATGCCGCAGGAAGCTAATCTAGCTGCCCTGGCAGCTAGTATTTTTATATCAGCTGTTGTCATTCTCGCCACTGGTAGTTACCGTTACGGGTTTGGGGTCAAAATGTCGCGGCCGAAATGTCGCGGGCCAAAATGTCGCGGCCAAAATGTCGCCGAGCCAAAATGTCGCGGGCTAAAATGTCGCGGGCAAAAATGTCGCCGGTCCAAAATGTCGCCGAACCGAAATGTCGCGGGCTAAAATGTCGCGGGCGAAAATGTCGCCGGCCCAAAATGTCGCCGAGCTAAAATGTCGCGGGCTAAAATGTCGCGGGTCAAAATGTCGCCGGTCCAAAATGTCGCCTGCCCAAAATGTCGCGGGCCAAAATGTCGCGTGGTCAAAATGTCGCCGGTCAAAAATGTCGCCGGGCCAAAATGTCGCCGATCAAAAATGTCGCCGGTCTAAAATGTTGCCGGTCCAAAATGTCGCCGGTCCAGAATGTCGCCGGTCAAAAATGTCGCCGGTCCAGAATGTCGCCGGTCAAAAATGTCGCCGGTCCAAAATATATCCGTTCCAAATTGACGTAAGTGTATAGTACAGATTGAATGTTTCCAGTAATTCACAAATTCAATGCAGCTTAATTATGTAGCTCAATTTTACTAATAAGCTTGTCACGATATGATAAATACACCTGTTTAGTAACTTTTTTTAAACGTAGCAGTTTAGAAAATTAGCTTAAGTTATTAACAAAAATGTAACTAAATTGATTTCTTCTAAAGCTTAAATTATTTCAGTACCAAAATAATGCCATAGTTTTTTCAGGGCTGTACTTAGGGCCCAGGGCCGCTAAATTTCTTCCTTTTTACTTCCTTTCACGTAGTAAAGGAAGTATTGTGATCACGAAAAAAATTTCACTCAAATTTCAGTCTAAATTTTGACTTTGCTTACCCCTGAATGAATGTCGCGTAGTTTTTTCGACCTGTCAGCACGTGCATATGTACCTAACAACATACAAACAGCCGAAAAATCAATTTCGACCACCCCCGAGTAAATTACGACGAGTTTTCTCGTGACGTCTGTATGTACGTATGTGCGGATGTATGTGCGGATGTGGCTCGCATAACTCAAAAACTATATGCCGTAGAAACTTCTAGCTTGGTATGTTGGCTCTGAGGGGGGTCTAGTTGTGCACCTCCCCTTGAGATTGCATTCGAATGTTCCCAAAGGGGTCTTTTACCCCTTTTTTGGGGTAAATCAATGTTAATTTCAATACAGACTCAAGTGATATGAATTGGCGCCACCACTTGGCGACATGTCGCCAAGCTTTTGGTCGCCAAGTGTTTGACGCCAACTTGGCGACATATCGCCAAATTGGCGACAAATTTGGCGAAAAAATTATTTTTTGAATTTGGGTTCAACTTGGCGCTATTGGCGATATTTTGCGAAAAATTCACTAAATGATATTAAAATCAGCAATATTTAGAAAAATAACCATTGTAAAATATTTTTTGCATTGTTTCGTGGTAGATTAGGGGAGTAAATATTTGAATGCTCACCTTGCTCAATCCAAGCACTTTTTTTAACACTTAAGGCAACTACTAAGAAATTTACACGTAAAAGGAAGTAGTGTGGGGTCCATACCAGATTTTTTAATACGCTTTTACTAGTTTCACAAGTAGGTTTTTTTGTTTGTTCGTTTGTATGTATGTAACTCTGAGTCAAAAATAAAATTCACGTTCTTTACAAACGTATAAAAGTAATATGTTTAATACCATTATTATTACTAAAGGCTAAACTATATTGCATGTTGATGTATAATAAGTGCATTTGACATTAGTTCTGACTTGGGCATCGATCGTCCACAAAATGCATATTATAAGTGCATGTAAACTTAGCGGATATTCAACAGTTTTCAAAATCTTCTTTTGAATTTGATTTACTCTAAAAGCGTATTTTTTAATTTTTTTTAAACTATATTAAGGATTATTTCTTTTTTTTTTTTCACACAAAGAAATTAAACAAATAAATTTGCTGTAAAGGCTTTTTTTTTGCAAAAACGGAATACCGTTTAATCACCGCGTAGCCGGCAATTTTCTTATAGAACATTTTCTTTAAGAGTTGTTTGGGGACGTTTGAAATCAAATTAGTTCATGGAATTATTGCTTTCTTTGTAACAACTGAGTGGTGGAAGGGGAGGTGAAATGTCAAGAGAAAAAATGGTACTATATTCAACTCCACATTTAAATACTGATTGTAACGAAGGTACAGAACCATGTCTGAGCTGATTAACGCCAGAAATGAATAAGCATCTCTCCCTTTAAGACCATTCTACAAACAAAATTTTGTCTGAATACTTGCATTACTTCTTGATATACATCACTCACAAACAATGAAAAATAAAAAGTTCAATTGCTCTGCTTCCTCGATGATGTGGCGTATCTTCTGAAGGCTTCCTATGGGCCAATTTTTATTTTATTTCGTCTGAACCTTCTTCAGACATTAATCACGCTATGCTGAAAACGTTCCATTACATTCTTGCATGTAAAAACTTGGAAGAACTAGCGGCAAAAACCAATCAGCACTGAATCACATATTGGTTGGTACATGTATGTACCAAATTTCATTCTAATTCACGCACTAAGTTTTGTGGTAGAGTCGCCCCCAAAAAATGGGTCACGCAGATACACACTTACACATTTTCCCTTAAAAAAATAAACGATAAAATTGAATTCCTCACACGTCAGAAAGTGTAAATTCTTCCAAATTGACAATTTTTCACTGATCCAATACTTTCTTTTACACATTTTATGAAGAAGAAAATAAAAAGACCTCTATTATTTAAATAATATAGACTTGCTTTCGATCATGTAAGAAATTTTAACAGAAACCAAGTTTCAAACATTGTATATCTGTCTTATTCATTTCACTGTTCTTCAACTTCTTTTTTAACACACAAATTTTCCTTTCGATATCAATTAAACTTGGCTTGGGCTGCTAATCTATTCGTTTTTAAGTTGGTAGATAGCGAGTTACGGTGAAATAAGCTATTGTAAATAAATAACGTACGCTTGTTTGAAAACTATTTGTTTCTTGGAAAGCGCTCGAAACAGTTACAAGCCGAAAGGGTAAATTTTTTTTAGTATTTTCAAAAATTTTAGTCCATACTATCGTTAACGCACACGTTCATCAACAGCAATTAGCAATTTTTTGCTAATTCGGTGTAAAAAAGCCTTTTCATATATTTTAATTTTTGATACTAACTGTATCAATATCGGACCTTCTACATTTTTGTCTGACGACATTTGAACTGGCGACATTTTGGCCCGCGACATTTTGGACCGGCGACATTTTTGACCTGCGACATTTTGGACCGGCGACATTTTTGACCAGCGACATTTTGGACCGGCGACATTTTAGACCGGCGACATTTTTGATCGGCGACATTTTTGACCGGCGACATTTTCGACCGGCGACATTTTGGCCGGGCGACATTTTGACCACGCGACATTTTGGGCAGGCGACATTTTAGACCGACGACATTTTGGCCCGCGACATTTTGGCCCGCGACATTTTGGCTCGGCGACATTTTGGACCGGCGACATTTTGGCCCGCGACATTTTGGCCCGCGACATTTTAGCCCGCGACATTTTGGCTCGGCGACATTTTGGACCGGCGACATTTTGGCCCGCGACATTTTAGCCCGCGACATTTTGGCTCGGCGACATTTTGGACCGGCGACATTTTAGCCCGCGACATTTTGGTTCGGCGACATTTCGGCCGCGACATTTTATGCGTATACCACCGTTACGTCCGTTGGCACTTAGTAATTGCAGTATTGGGACTATTTTTATCTCTCGAATGCGACAGGCAGTCTGACACTTAGCTGTCCCGACTTGCCAGTGATGGTCACATAAAAGGCCTTAAATATTCTGAGGGCAGTAAGACATATCCTCTCTGCCCTAAGTGCCACCATGACCAGGCTTCACCTCAACATATCTTGGACTGTTTGGGTTTGAACTGGGAGGATATCCATACTACTCCCCTTTTGGTATCGGATTTCATTAATGTCAACGGATTCGTTGATCTGGTCTGACTCCGTCGAACCAGATGGGAGATTAGAAACAACAACAACAATTGCAATATCAGTATACCGTATTTTTAAAACGTAATACCGGTTTTTCTAAAGAGGTGTTTAGAATCTCTCAAAATAATATCAAAGCATGTTGTTTCGTTGCAAAAAGTGCTTTTTTTTAAAAACTTGTGAGCCAATATAAAACAAAAGAAACAAATATCATAAAAAGCAAAAACCATAATGCATTGATTGAATGATCACTAATGAGCTTGGAACTCATTTTTAGAGCCCAAATTTCCTGCGGTTGAAAATGCTCTTTCTCAATTCAAGCAGGTCGGTGGTGCTGTTAATACTGCGCGATATATCTAAACTAGTTCTGGATTAATCTCTTTTTTCTTTTTTTTGCTTCTTATTACTGTACCTCAGAACCAGACTAACGTAAGTCCATTTTCGTCATTTTTCCGTAGAGGGGAAAAACGATTGTCGAGTACATCGTTCTTCCCCTCTACTGAAAAATGACGAAAATGGACTTATGTTAGTCTGGTTCTGAGGTAATGATTAGTCCTTTGGTTTAAAGTTTGCAATGAACTAAACTGAATTTTAGCGAGTTAGTTGTCGGCCACCTTGTTTAGTGGTCAGAGCAGTCTGCCACAGATAGTGTGGTCCCGGGTTCGAGTCCCGGCTTGGATATGGATGTGCTTTATCTCTCCTGTCCTTGTCCTTTCTTTGTGTGAATGTGTTGCTGTGTGAACGGTTGCCTACCCTATAAACGGGTACCTATGGCATGCGTGTACTGTGGAAGTCGGACTTCACACCAAATAAGGGTACAGTTGGAAAAGTGAAGCAGCGCACCCCAAATTGCCAGCCTGGCTGGCACACGACAAAAAAAAAGCGAGTTAGTTTATTTTCTTCTTCTCTCTCTTGTAAAAATTCTTTACGGTTTTGCAAATAATTTAAAATATTTTTCAGTTAATCACCGTAAAGTGGGGTGAATAGGAACACTTTTCAGCTTTATTTGTAAAAAAAGTAGTAAATAGATTTTTTTTTTAAATTTGATTTTCTGGGTAAAAACTTTGGTCTTACTTTGCTATTGATATTCCAAGCAAAGACAAAATATTTCGAACAGTTATTAATTATATATATGGGAATTTAGGGGTGTTCCGAATCACCCCGCTGATAGAGGTCAATCGGAACACATATATATATATTTTTTTTCAATTTAAACCTGTAATAGGTCTCACAAACATGAGTAATGTTGAAAGGGGAGAATAAAAAGAGATAGTTATACTGTCAAATAAAAATTGATTTTCTGTACCAGTAAACGTTTATGATTTGTCAAAACTTAAAATGATTTTGAACTTATGAAAAATGTAAACTAATTTTAAGAAATGCTTTTGAATTGAAATACAAAGCTGTAACATTAACTGAAGTCACTCATATCGTCCACAAATATGTACATGTCCTTAAAACTAGCAGTTTTGACTTTGTTTACGTTTTTTCATAACATCTTCTGGGATGAACGCTGCCTTTTCTTTAGTTTCTTAAAATCTCTGGGTTTTGGGGATTGTCCTATTTTCCCACTTATTCATCACTGTCTGTGGGCTTGACTTTTGCTACATAAAGTCTGTATGACTTTCCCCCATGTCTTTTAGGTAAAAAGATGTCGCCTGGAGCAAAAATCTTTTTAAATCTGCAACGTTCTGTCATTCTAACCAGGAAAGTACTCGACTTAAGTAATAATGAAAAAAGTTAAAAATGGTATCATTCAAAAGAGCATACTGAGACATGGCTTTGGCCCAAAGATCAAGTGCCCTCGTCCCCTCGTTTTCGAGATAAGGGGTCTTAAAGTCGGCCGAAAATGAGCCAAATTTGAGGACTTGGCAAGAAATTGAAGCTAGCTCCAGATTCTCCCTTCCGCTGCTTGCTTGGCATCGCATTGTTTCCATGTTTGGTCATTTGCAAAGAAAGTAAGATGTTTTACGTTAACCCTTTACTTGTATGAGCTAAAATTAAAAATGCTGGTCAAGACTATGATGTGGAAAGCAGAGAGCTTTATCCAGAGGAGCGAAAACTTTACAAAGAAGTTAAAGTTTTATCTTTTTACGATTGATAACAATACATTTTAGAATTTTAGTTATTTGAAGTTTTTTTACTGAACTAAGTTGTATGTATTAATTATTATACGTTAAAATATATTGCACGTGCTTCTAAATGAATAATTCGAGATAATTAAATAAGTATGAAAAGCAGCTAATATGAGCTCATGTACAAAAAATGAAAGAAATAATCTTTGGGGTAGAAATTAAATTGTCATGGATTATGATATCAGCTCTTATTGAAAAAAAATTGATACAAGAAGTTTCACTATCTGCGAACTCTTAGCAAAAACATTTATTTTTTTAAAATTGAAATCGAGAAAAAATAAATAATTTTTAAAAGAAAACGAATTAGTAAATATCAAAAGCTGCAAAATTATATCCACGTCGGAAATTACATCAATGGTAGAGGGAAATAATTATTTCCATTCTTAAAATATACTAATAGAGTCGGCATTCATTGTAAAAACCCCTGCCGTTCAAACAAATTGGTCACTGAGGCGAAAAGTCTCTGTAACGTAAATGTAAAACATATTGCATGTTAATTTCGTACTGTTTAAAAACACTAGAATAACTTTTACTAGTTCTGCTATATGTTCAACGGGTAGGAAAAGACTAACAAAATTGTAAATCAATACAAGTTTTAGATTAAAGTTAATACAAGTTTTAGCTCTGTAAAAGTAAAAAATAGGTGAAAAAAAAATCATGAAAGAAGGCCTGATGCACTGAAAAAAAAAACGCTAAAGCGAAGAAAAAGCACAACTTAATAAAAATAATTAAATACACAGAAAAATTTAAAATAGGAAAGTTGGGTTTTGAGCTGCGGAAACTGTGTACCTGTCAGTCCGTCTATTGGTCAGTTTTTCTGCCCCTCCCCCCGCAATAACTTTTGAGTGCATAGTCCGATTCGATTTTTTTTTTTTTTTTTTTTTTTTTTTATCGAAAGAGAGCTCAGTGAGGACAATACACTCCCATACTCGACTTTTTGATTTGAATAATATTTCATTCAATTTCGAATTTCCAATTTTTCCCCCTGTCCTCACTTATAACTTTTGAAGGAGTAAGTTCGATTCGAGCGAACATTTTTTTTTTTTGTCGAAATATCTCAGAGAAAACACCCCAATCCTGTTTGATTTTTTTATTTGAACACATTTTCATTCAATTTTGAGCATTTTTTTTTTTTTTTTGAAAGACCATTCTTACATACCCAGTGATGCAATTGACAAAAATGTTTAGGGGAACTCACTTTGAGTTATAGGGGACCCACCAAAAGAAAAGTGGTTTGAAAAAATTTATATTTGCTATTTTTACAATTAAAAACCCTAAATATACCCCCCCCCCTTACTACAGAATTGTACGAACACTTAAAAAAAATAATTAAAAAAAACAGGAGGTTCAGTTGTCACCTCCTGTTGACAAGGGCCCCTTAACAAGGGGGACTCCCCTTAAATAAGGGACCTGCTTTAATTGCAAATAGTACGATACAATTTAATTTTGATGTGTTGTTCAAAATTGTTTTTCCTCTTTAAAAAGCTTTCTGATTTCCATGTCATAGGCTTGATAGTAGCTTTCTGTTTTAACTCGCACAGGTAAAATAAAAGATTATTGTAAAGCCGTCTTTCAAAAGCTTTGCAGATGACCAAAAATGGGAATCAAGTTTTCCGTTGGATGCAAATAGTGTAATCGCACCGCAGCTTCCAGTTTCATTTTTCAAAAAAAAAAATTAGCTGACTTTAGGACCTTATATTTCGATAACAGGGGCGCGAGGGCAAAAACGCGTGCCACCAGAAACATGTTTTACAATGCTCTTTCGATTGGTACTTATTAAAAAAAATCATTATTCCATGATCGCGTACTTTCCTGGTAAGATCTAGTTGCTCACGAGAAAAGATAAACAGTAATAAATCCTTGTTCTTGTCTTGACTAGAAGAATTGGGTTTAGAATCTTGAATTTTCAAACAGTTTCCTTTAAATAAGTTTGAATTGGAACAACAAAACCAAGTGTTCCGATACACCCCGCAAATTTTTTTCCTGTGGCATTTTTCAGAATTCTTCACTTTTATGACACAATTTCAAAAAAATGTAAATTCCAATGTGGTATTATGTTGTTCAGATACATGCATAATTGACACATGCCACTCTTAGGTTTAGAATGTACGAAAGTTGGTACTTGCATTTGAAGTTTTGCAGTCTATGAAAACGGGATGTTTTCTAGCATTCCACGTGCAGCCCTCCTTATAAGCCAGTAGCTTTGCCAGATTGACAAAAGTAATTTTTTCCTACTTCCTATGATCTTACCTTTCTAAAAAACAAAAATAATGGCAAAAAATACCCAATAGTATATTTATGAAGAATTTCTTTGTACGGTCGAGAAGTTTTGTACCGATTGACCCCGCTGTTTCTATACACCCTATTTTACGGTATGCCGTTCCTCTTTGAAAATTTTCAAGGCACTGTACAATTGCTTAATACTACATCGTGAAGTATACAGTTGAATAACGAGACAGAACAACACACCAATACCGGTGACCTCAAATTTTCATTTGTTACACTAACACGAAAAAGTTCTCAAAACTCAGTACAGTCGAGACAAAAATTTAAAAATTATACCATAAAGTATTGCTCTAATTGATGCTTGGAATCAGTTACTCATAGCACGAAAGCATTCGGAATCGCACTTGAAATTAAGTTTTAAATGAAAGATAGTGGATGATCAAGGAATCATTTTCAACTTTTTACATTAATGACGGTAGAAAACTTTTTTAAAAAGTCCCTACTAATTTCAAATACAAAGCAAATATCTGTGAAAAATGTAAACATTTACAAACAAGACATCTTCCCCAAAATTCATGGTTAATTGGGAATTTGACTAAATTGAATAACTTTCGGTGATTTGAATAAACAAAGCTACTGTTTATTCGTTTGTAAACAGAAATATAACATGAAAAACGTATACTAAAACATGCAAAGTTAATCCGCGAAAAATGGCGGACAGACTGGAAGCGGACCACTTCATTTTGAAATAAGTTGGATCTACGAGAACGCGTGGGCAGTGAAGTCGTGAGTTCTCGCAAATCCGGATTATTTATGTGTAACAATTTTTTATTTTCCGTAAAATATAGCTGTTAAGATTTTTCGCAAAAAAATCAATCTTTCTATTTTTTAAAAAACTTTTCCAGGAGGGGGGGGGGGGCTT
This sequence comes from Uloborus plumipes, assembly GCA_038373865.1. Taxonomy (NCBI): domain Eukaryota; kingdom Metazoa; phylum Arthropoda; class Arachnida; order Araneae; family Uloboridae; genus Uloborus; species Uloborus plumipes. Next base: position 17,179 of record JAXGGA010009012.1, read on the forward strand.
TAAAAAAAAAAGCTTTTTTTCTAAAATTGTCTTAAAATTTCCGTAAATTTCGCATTTCTAGTTCTAACGCATATTGCCAAACCTGATACGTCAGTTTGTTTGAAGCAAAGTCATCTTTTGCTCCATTTTTGTATTTTCACGCATGAGCAGTTATCACATCTCCTACACCGTTTTAACAGCTTAGATCCGAAAAATTGCAGTCCCTGAGTTTAACAGAATGCGCTTGCGCAGCACGGTCTCAATATTATGAATTCAAATAGTGGAGTGACAGAGATGGCTGAGATCAATGGTCAGTGCGGAATTGCCTCAGTCACACTGTTTCTCATTTCGGAGCAAAACTTTTCTGTTCAGCGTCACGTCAGGATTTTTTTACTACTACGACTTAAAAAAAAAAAAAAAAAAAAAGAAATAAATCTGATTCCAATTATGACAAATGCAACTGAGGATAAATTATTTATAAATCATTTCTTGATGTATAATTTTGAACCAGGGAGTGAAAGGAAGGAGATGAATCTCCATGATAGCAGTTTGGCAACAAAATTCCACTACCGGTAGAGGGCGCTGCTGCACTCTTAATTTGTTTACATCCCGTAGTCTAGCGTTTTAAATGAGCGCATTTAATAAAATATCTCCTGAATATTAGGAAATTTAAAGCTGCTTTTGCTATGAAAGCTGTTTAGAGAGGCGAAGAACACTCTGCTTCACCCTACATTTTTTATATATTTTGCATTCGACGCGTTTAATTTTTGCTTATGAAGCAATCCTTTTAAAGCTTAAATTGATCTGCTGTCACTTAGGTGAAAAGCATGATGATTTAAAAATTTCTCCATTGCAGAGGTGCTCAAAGGGGGGGGGGGGGCGGAGGGATTATGTCTCAATTTACGCATACCAAATTTGGCGGGGGAGGGTATTTTTAAAAACTATTTTTTTTTAATTATTCATTCATTAATGTTTTTAATTTAAATTATTTCTTTATTATTATTTTTATTTATTAGGTTTGTGAGTGTGCTTGGAATGTCTGGAAGAGATAAAAAAGGGACTCTATTGTGCGCATAATTAATAATTATAAAAAATTAAAAAAAAAGATAGTTTTTAAATTGCAAAAGTTAATAAATAATATTTAAAAAAAATAAATATTTTTAAAAAATAATATAAAAAGGGGCAAAAATAAAAAAGCACAAAACGGTTGTTAAAAATTTTGGGGAAGAATCTGCACCATTGAGTTTGCGGGGGGGGGGGGGGGGGGGCTAGCTCCCAGCTAATTCATTCATTTTTCTGTTATGTGCTGTGTAATCGGAGTTTTTTTTTTTTTTTTTGTACATTGTTTTTGAAATTGCTGTTTCACTTATTTGCCCTTGTAAGACTAAAAATGATTTTAGCTTGCTTTTGACAATGTTATTGTCAATATGTATGAAGTTTAATGATGAAATGATACATTAAAGATATTTTAAATTAACTTTGCCAACAATTACTTTTCCTCTCATTACTGTTTTCCGTCACTTTTAGCAGATTTACGAAAGCTAGTACAGATAAAGCATTTTTTATGAAAGAAAAAAATCCGAAAATTTAACAAAGGTGATGCAAAAATAAATACGACATTGATATGTTAAATGTACAATACAAATAATGACGTATGTGTAGTAATTCAAATGATATTTTCAGGGGTCATTTAATGAACATGAGAACTGAAATGAAAATGAGAAAGTAAATAACTTTAAAATCATAATGTTTGACATTTCTCCTTCATGGGGATAAATCGCGTGCCGTATCAGACCTCTCTCAATTACCAAGCGTCCGCTTCCCGAAAAGCGCCAGCTACTGTCTGTCTGCGTATTGCGCACCTGGCTGGCACGATCGCTTCCATTTGAAAAAGGGGTGATAGGATAAGGAGACGCACTTGCCGGTGTTTTCGCTTCTTACTTCCCGTTGAATGTTACTTCACATCCCCCCCCCCCTATTTTGAGAAAATCCGAAGAGACCTCAGGCATGCGCAAATGCGAGGAAGGTTTTACGATAAAAGATTAGACAGTACCTCCCGTTGGTCTCCCCGCTGAAATTCTCCTTCCCCTTCTGCGTCAACACAAAGTCCTTTTTCGCCAGCGCCACCAACCGACGCGACGGTGGAAAAATCGGTCCAAGTTTTTGGCGCGTTGCCATAGGTGACGTCTCTCTACCCATATGGGAGAGACGAGCTTACATGACTATCACCGTTATTCACAAACACGAATAATCCTTCAATGTTGCCACTGTTGAAGATTATCCCAGGATTCGCACGAAATCGTTATTCACAATCGCAAAAGGAAGATTATTCCTGCCTACAAGCAGCGAAATCTAGCCTCGAATCTGAGCCGCCAATATTGGCGGTTTAATTCCACGATTATACTCTCTACCACACGTTTTACATGTAGGAAATGACAAACATGGCGGATATGATGTTTTTATTTTGAAATATCCCTCTGATTCCGAACTTTTCTTGCGAAAATAGCCTGTAATATGCATCGTAGGACGAAAAAGTAGCGGTAGAAAAATTCAGAAACATTTTTAAGAACTGAATAGATTCTTGGTGGCCCAAGATGGACGCTGTTGAAATTTCTCACTTACAGTGAATTTTTAACTGATTTAAGAACCTTAAAATTGATATTTTTGAATGAAATTTTTTTTGCAGATGCAGTTTACCAAGATATATAACATACATAAGTTGTGGAAAGCTCTGATGGTTAGAAAAAAATATAAAAAATAACAAAGATCTGTCTGCTTCCGGAAAACATTAGCGGCCATGATGGGCGAATAGGAATCATGGGAATGTCGTCAACGTCACCTGATCAAAAGCCGCCAATGAGAGAAGCTTTTACATCTGTGTCTAGAAAATCTCTCGATTCATCTATCCGAGGTTGGTGAATAAGAACGGTGGCTTGATCCGCAACAGACGATAGATCAATCCTGGAATTATTCCGCAGCCAATTCATGATTGTGAATAAGGCTGTAAAATTTTGAGAGCAGTTAATTCGGCAAGCTGCGTAAAAAGCTCTTGTACAAGCTATTGTCATTCTTTCCACTGGTAGCAACCGTTATGTCAGTTGGATGGGAACTAGTAATTGCAACACCAGTGTACCGTGTTTTTGAAACGAAAAACCGGTTTTTCTCACAAGGTCTTTAGAAATAATTCTTAAATTTCTCAAAAAATTATCGAAACTTATTGTTTTGTTGTTATATTTCACAACTTGATGCAAAAAGTGCATTTTTTTCCCTTGAAAACTTGTGAAACAATGTAAAATGAAAGAAACAAATGTCATAAAAAGCAAAAATCATAATGCATTGATTAAATTGTCACTAAGCTTGGAACTCATATTTACAGCACAAATTTCTTGCAGTTAAAAATTAACTAGTTTTGGATAAATCTTTTTTTTTTTTGCTTCTTATTATTCCTTTGGTTTAAAATTTGCAATTGACTAAGCTGAATTTAAGCGAGTTAGTTTAGTTTCTTCTTCTTTCTCTTGTCCAAATTCTTTACTATTATGCAAATATTTAAAAATATTTTCCAGTTGATTATGCCTTTCCTCTATGAAAATTTTCAAGCCACTGTACAATTGTTAAATACTGTATCGCCCAGAATACAGTTGCATAACGAGACAGAACAACACACCAATTCCGATAATCTCAAATTTCCCTTTGTTATACTATCACGAAAAAGTTCGCAAAATTCAGTACAGTTTAGACAAATATTTAAAAATTATACGATAAAGTATTGCTCTAATTGATGTTTGGAATTAATTACTCATAACACGAATGCATTCGGAATCGCACTTGAAATTAACTTTTAAATAAAAGATAGTGGATGATCAAGGGATAATTTTCTATTTTTAACATTAATAAATGTCGGAAACTGTAAAAAAAAAAAATCCCCAATTTTAAATATATTACAAATATCGTGAAAAATGTAACCGTTTACAAGCATGACATCTTCCTCAAAGTTTATGGTTAATTGAGAATTTGGTTAAATTGGATGATAACTTTTGGTAATTTGAATAAACTAAGCTGCTGTTTAATTTTTCTAATTGTGAACTTTTTATGTTTGTTCGATTAAAAACAGATACAGCATGAAAAACGTATACTAAAGCATGTAAAGTTAATTTGCGAAAGATGGCGGGTAGACTGGAAGCGGACCGCTTCATTTTGAAACAGGTTGGATCTGCGAGAACGCGTAAGCAGTGAAGTCGTGCGTTCTCGCAAACCCGACCTATTTTATGTAACTTTTTTTTTATGTTTCGTAAAACAGCTGTTAACATTTTTTGCAAAACATCAATCTTTCTATTTTTTAAACTTTTCCAGCTGGGAAAAACATTAAAAAAAAGTTTTTTTTCCTCCCTCGCCTTGAAATTACCGTAAATTTCGTATTTCTAGTTCTAACGCACATTGCCAAACCTGATACGTTAGTTTATTTGAAGCAAAGTCATCTTCTCCATTTTTGAAACCAAAAATGTTTTTTGTTCAGAGTCACTTTATTTCAGAGTCACAGGGTATTTTTTACTTCTGCGATTTAAAAAAAAAAAAAAAAACAAATAAAATGAAATTCTGATTCCAATTATGATAAATGCAACCGAGGATAAATTATTTTACATCATTTGTGAGTAAATATTTTTTCTACTCTTGAAATATAATTTTGAACTAAAACACCTGGACATTATTCCGCGCTCATTGTGACGTTGGAATCTTGAATCTAGGGCAGTTAAGAACAAGAAGCTTTGCCTTTAAGCAACATCCCCAGTCCTAGCATGTCTGTTAACATAGATATTTAAAAGCCTGTGAAAAAAGAAAACTTATTTTCCGGAAAAAAGATTTTAGTGCCTGTGTCTTTCGAAACAGATATCCTGAAACAAATATCAATAATGTCTGTAAAGAGAAGAAAATTGTTTTAACTTCCAGTCAAAATATTGTTTCTATATTTATAATTATAAAAGCTACATTCCTCTATTTATACCATTTTAATTCATGTTTGGAATTCAAGAAGCGCTCTTCCATTGGTTTTGAGGAGTGCTAAAATATTAATGTAGGAATTTCACATGCTATTCCCCCGCAGCAGACTATTATTAAAAATTCTTTATTACCCCACGAAAACCCAACTCACATTAAACCCTTGTTTCATTGCATGCACTTCTCTACTCATAATAAAGCTGAAGGTTGGTCTTTCTTTCTGCCTGTCTGTCACGCCCGTAGTGCCAAAACCGTTCGGTCGATTTTCATGAAATTTGGCACAAAATTAGTTTGTAGCATGGGGTTATGCACTACGAAGCGATTTTTCGAAAATTCTATTTCGTCCTTTTTCTATTCTTAACGAAAATTCGATAAAATAGGGAAGAAATATTTCATGCACATTTTAAAGTCTTATGTCAGTCGAAAGCTTGAAACTTTCTGCTAAAAATGATGCCAGTTTGAAGTTTTTACGAGCTTTAGAAGAGCTGTAATAATTGTTTTTAGAATCCAGGAAATTCAAGGCTTACCTTCAGCAAAGCAAGCCAAACGATTCTAAAATGGTAAAGCTCGAGAATAAAATTTGTTTGAAAATGAAGATGAAATGAATTGTTTTATCAACGGAAATCAACTTTTCATGTTGTTACCATGGTTACGTTTTTATTTCGTTTATTTGTTTCGTTCTTTTTCCCTTAATAATTTAAAAAATGTATTTGTTTTTGTAGCAATCCAAACTCCAAGCCTTATTAAAATTAGTCAAATGAAATATAATAAAACCGTGATAAGATGGCACCTGTCAATTAAATGAGAAATCGAGTCCTTTCCTTAAAATATGTAGAGGAGAAAAAAAATGACGCGTACCATTTTTGTCAGTTTAGAGACGTTTTGGCGATCTGACAAGCTGACAAGAGGGCATAATTCTTTAACCAAATGGAGGTCAAAAAAAAAAAACTTGATCGTAAACCATTCTAAATTTATCGTCTACAAAATATGTTTTACTTCATTATTAATTTATTTAAATATAAATTGCAGCAAATGGATTGAGTGAACGAATTTAGCTTTTAATTTATTGTTTGCTTGTTGATGTTTGTAGATATTTATTGTTTTTATTATCATTATGAAGAATAATGCACGAAATTAATATGACTAATACTTAAAATTTTTAGGATTAGTTGAGTTTAAAAGAAAAAAGTGCTCCAAATATATTTTTGCAATGTGATTATTTGTTGTTGGACTGTAATTTGCAGCAGTAATTGCATTTAATTGGCGACAAAAGTAAAAATGACAAGCAGTATATTCTTTATTGCAACCCTAATTTCGCAAATTTTCAATTCCAATTAATTATCGGATTCGTTGGAGTCCTTGTCCAATGGTGCAGGGAGAGGTAAAACAAAGACCCACCCACTTACGTATACTATGAACTGTCCAAAGAGACATCTGCTTGACCTTGCAACATTTAAATGTTTTATCTCTTTGGCTAATTTCTTTAATTGTATGACGTATTGAAGATGAGCAAGGTGACATCTTAAAGCTCTAGAACCAAACGAATTGCGAATCCCAATCTTCAATTTTCATCTGCGTATCACCCCTTCATGAAAATAGACAATTCTGAAAAAAGGAGAAGTTAAGTGCCATCTCTTCAAAGACAGACTTTATTTTAACTGTTGTGAAAAAAATCGTCTGCTTTTCTTTTTTCAGTTTTTAAGGAATTAAAACTCGGTAATTTGTAAAAATAACGTTTAAATTCCAGTATTGCAAAGTTCTTCTATATTTCATTTCAGAAAATGTATTATTTTGTTTTTAAAGCTAGGAAAGAAAACTTCCCTCTTCTTTTAAACTTTGGTAAGATTTCTGTTGGTTTCTGTAAATAAAAAAAATTTTCTGATTTTCTCTTTTGTCTTATTTTTATATCATAGTTTTAAGGAATTATAGTTGCATTATAACTAAAATTGAGTATTCTTTCTACGATATCAATTTATTACCAAATGAAGTTTTAGTTTTATACCACGGGCAAAGCTGTGCGGGTACCGGTAGTTATAAATAAAGTACAGTCATAGAAAAAAAACGAAGCACTGAATTGTGCGGCAGCTAATACTTGCAAAGAACAAAAGAAAGGTGTCTTCTGACATGGATTTAAGTCTTCTTTGAAACTGTGTGAATAAAATTTTGATAAGGGGCCATATACAAAGTGAAATAAACGCCAAGTCTGAATTTTTAAATAAGAACCCCTACATTTGGTTACATAATCAGGTGCAGACGGCCAAAAGTACGCTGGGTACCGAGCGGTATTACTTTAGGATCAGTAGGACAAACGTTATGAAAGAACAAAGATTTAGGGACTACCACGACATTTAAAACGCTACTTTCTAGGTCAACGTTTACAAAGAGTAGACAAATCCTTTTTTTTTTCGAAAAAAATTACTGAAGCTACTAGCTAAATACGTTTGCTTTTTGCAAAAAAAAAAAAAAAAATCTCGGTTTTTGTTAAAGTTATAATATTTCTTGCAACTTAGGGGGGAAAATCCTGCTGCTAGAGTTCAAGGGAGAAAATGCAACATTCTATCTTTTTGTTTGAACAACGATAGATGCATACTTTTATCCACTCACTAACTCAGGTAGCACATACCTTCTGGAGAGAGGTTACGTTTCAAAAGTCTTTGTATTTCAATAGACTACTGCCTTAGGATTGCCAATAATGTCAAAACCGTGGCCCATAATTTGAAAAAAACGTCAAAGAATATTTCGAATAAGCTTCCGAGATGCCGTATTTCTCTGTGAAATTCAAAATTTTCCACGACTACGTAAACAGTTTTTCGTATTGCTGCATGTTGTATGAAAGCAGACTTGTCACTATTGAACAAGAAAATAGATTGTCTGCCAGTTTTAAGATATATTTAGCAGTTTTATTAAGAGTTTTGCTTTCAACGTATAATTACTGTTGAAAACAAAGTACAGTAACCCCTCGTTATATCGGGCTTTACGGGGGACAAAGAAAAAGAGCGATATATCCGAAAGCGCGATATAACCGAGGTTCTAAAAAATAGTTCTTCTCTGCGCTTCTAACGCATGTTTGTGTGACAGGAATTGCCGCTGTTTTCCCAAGGAATTCAGAAGAATAGAAGAATCTTCGTCTTGTTCATTGACAAAATAAAGAAGAAAGAGTTTTTCGGACTTTTACCGTACGTTTTCATAAATGGTTTCAAACTTAAAGCAAGTTCTTTTTAATAAGCTTTGATATTTCGGGAGACAAAAGAAAAAGCGATATATCCGAATGAGCGATATAAAGAGACGCGATACAACGAGGGTCTACTGTGCTTTAAAAAAACGCTGAGTTTTTTCTGCAACTGGTGGATAAGCATAGGCCTCTTTCTTTAAATAGAGAGTCATTGATTTTGTTTCAGGTTAAACAATTGTATATAGTCCCTAAAATTGACGAAAAGTGGATCTTTCAGCACATCTTAAAAAGTACTGGATATTTCTAGCCCCCATTTTGGATATTCCTTTGAAATCACTTCTAGATTGTTTCTACATCAAAATATACGGTTCCAGACCATAATTTTTTCAATTTTTTTTTTCTTTCATAATTCAGAAAAAATTCAAAATGTCATCTGAGAAGAAGAAAAGGACGTTTTTATTGTTGGGTTGTTTTAAAAAAGCAATCTTTGCCGTACCCAGCGTGGTTTAATTATTATATGCACAAGTATTAAAACTATTTTTAACGTTACTGTGTGGTTTTTTCTCAGTTCAATTGTGAAGCAACGGCTAGAGCAAACTGAAAACAATTTGGTTTACAGAGCAAAATAATGATGTTGATCACAAATATGTGATAAAAAAGTGGGATTTTCATTAAAAAATTTTAAGTTGATGCCGATTTTTATATGAAGACGACCCCTTAATAACAATTTACAAATAGAAATTTGAAGAGCGCGTTATTCTTGAAAAAATAACACATTACACGTGTCTCTAGTATAAAAAATCTTCGAATACGAGCGAGTGTTTTTTTTTTTTTTTTTCTCTGACATGATTTTCTTTTTTCATGTATATAAGTACATGAACTCTACTTATATATTATGCAACAAAATTTCGTAATTTTTTAAAATTAATAATTTTTAATGATATTTTAAACTCCGTAACAGACGTATCTCTCAAATAAGAGGAGAAGTTTTTTGGACTTCAGAAACACCCCAAAAATTTATGAAAGTATAAATGCATAAAATTTACCTGCAATTCATTTCAATCGATCAGAGCGTGATAAAAACATATGGCTTTACAAGATTTTGAAAAATTAAAGAAAAAGAGGTGCAAATTGCCCATTTGTGTGAGCATGTGTTGTAACGGAAGTATCAGTTCTGAATTATTGGAGTTTAAGTAAATTATATTTTGTTCTAAAGACTTCAGATTGTTATTACTAGAGCCGCCGCTATATAGACAGGCCGACGCATCAAGCTTGAGTTCGACCACTTTGGATCCATTCATTAACTTTCACTTTCAAATTTTTATTGTTGCAGAGCTAGGGTTACCAGAGTAAAGTTTCGGACATTGCCAAGCTTTGCCAAATCCACGTGGCGCTAATCATTGCTCATAGTGAAAATTACCAAAACGCGATTCTTGCCAGAAAAGACAACCATTCATCAACCGGCTAAAAAGACATACCACGCGCTGGATCCAAAGTGGTGAAACTTAATCTTGATGCGTCGGCTCATCTGTATAGGGGCCTTAGTTATTACAGCTTATTTTAATAAATACGAAGAACTATACTTTTTAAAATAAATATATTTAGTAGTATGAATTACTTGCGGTTCGTTTCAAGTTATGCTGAATTGAGTCATATCTCCTTTCTGTCTGATGAAGGTTTTGGAAGTACAATACTACTACGTATTTCGTTTTTACAGATGTTAACCATCAGTGGCTTACTTGTGCACCTGAAGGGCTTGGATTGCTCATCAAATATTGATGGCTGCTATGAGTTCTAATTCAGTTTGTATGGTTTTCTTTTTTCTAGCTTTTAAGTTGAATTTTATTATTTGTTGGCTGTTTGACATAACAGAATGTTTCATGCAATACTTGCCTGCAAGCTTATTGCAATGTACTAAATAAGTTGAAGGTATTCCATGGATATCAAACTATCTTCATTCAAGATTATCCACTTTTGCGAGAGCGTAACCTTTTGGCATAATGAAGACTGCTATTTCCTGCATGCAGTGTTTGCACATTTGACAACATAACTTTTGACGTTATTTACGATACGACTACTTGCTTTACTTTCAGCAAAAGCAAGGTGTTTCAACTAACCACCAATTTCGTTTAACGGTCCTTTGTCGATAGAAGTGGAAAAGATAATTGGGTACAAGACACAAAATCTCTAAAGGTATTTTGAAGAAAATATGTATTATGTATTTTTCATGCTGCATCATACATGATTTCATTATATTTGATGCTAGATCGTGACTGTAAAGCTTGGAACATGATCATTTGTCTAATGGACACTTTGCACCTCCTCCTGGTATGCAATAATACAATTTTCTAAAAACTTAGTTTGAGTCAAAACTCTTGTGGATTTCGTGGAATCCTTCTTAATTTGATCTTTTAACTTCTCCAAGTATACTAACATTGGTTTTCTTTCGTGTAAGAGTTTGACAAGAATTTGCGAAATAACTTTTTTAGGACATTACTGCCATCTCCCACTATGTGCCTTCATACATTTATTTTGCTAAAGCAAATGTTTTCTCCAGTTTTTTCCCACTGATACCATTTCATATTAGATATTTTCTACATGCAGAATTTCTAGAACACCATTCTAGTCTAGTCTGGAGTCTTCATTTGTAACAGGTTTATGAAACTCAATTTCAAAAGTTAGTGAATGCGCACATTTAGAACAATTGTTATTCATACATTATCTACAACATCTCGTGGTTTCTCGGGGAATGCAATTTTAACAGATTGCAAACCTTCTGAAACAAATTCTACATTTTTATGCATCTGACATACAAGTAATGTTACAAGAGTTTGACGGGGAAGGATCCCATTAAGTAAGATACGTCTGTTACTAAACGAGATACGTTAATTCGGGGATAAAAAGCCCTTTAATGATGATTTTTTTCTGATAGGTTACTATATCAATCGTGTGTCCATGAAGTTAGAAAATTGAGTAGAAGTTCAGTTTCAGAAGTGAGAGTTTCAGAAAGTAAAAAAAATGACGAATTTGTGTGACGAAAGTATCAAAATTCAATTTAGTTTTCAAGTAATGCATTTAACTCGCGAGAGCTCGCGCCATGTTTTGTCACACGAGCGCTCGCGCGGGGTCGAAAACGACCCCAATGTGTTGTTCTTCATTTCTTTTCCTATTTTTCATAACTTCTTTATTTTATTTTATTCATTTATGTTTTTTCACTAACAGAGACTTCTACAGTGATCAGTTTTTGATTTGAAATGCATAAAGAAAGTGCTTTATGAACTATTACGAAAATGCTCCAGCTCTCAAACACATCAGTAACATTTTTTGCGTTTCCCTTTGGTGCAGGAAGAAAAATACTTATATTTCGAACTGGAGTACAAACATTAGCTCTAAATTTATTTCTTTGCCAAATAGTTTCTTTATCTCTTCCAATAAAGATGTCATCTGTATCAGGATTATCAGAATTTTCGCTAAAAGAAAATTTGCTTTTACTGTCAAAATCACTAAAGTTTTTTTTTTTATTGCTAAACCTTCATCATCTGAAATGACACATATTCATCACTTTCTCCATCGGCTAGTAATTAGCTAAAATGCTTCATCCCTTGCTCATATGGAATCGGCATCTTTTCTTTGTTATAAGTAGTGCAAAAGCAATTGAAAAATATGAATTTTGCAAGGACAGAACTACATAATCATTGTGAACGACACGCTTGTTAACTGAAAATCATGGCTAGAAGAAGGATTGCTGAAAACTACTTCCTTTTCACAAAATGTTTCAAAATTCTTTGAATGGAACCGACTCCAAACACCTGTTCCGTTCCGAGAACTTTACTGACGTCAGTACTCGCCTGTGGTCGTAAAAGACTCCAATCGCAAGAACCCCCTAGTTTACAAGAATTAAAAAGATTAAAGAAAATTCCAACCACACCCACATATCAATCAAGGACACAATGGCAGCTACCCAAAAGATGGTTTCCTTATCTGTCCATGAAATTCCAAGAAATGGAAACAAAAAAGGGCTGGGGTCGTTTCCGACCCCGCGCGAGCTCTCGCGTGTTAATCAATTTATAGTGAGTGACTATATTTTAGTTTGCTTTTTATTCAGTCTTAACATTGCTATAGTGTAAAACCAATCGATAATTCCTCTAACTTCATTAACTGTTTGTTAATCAGAGATTGAAACAAGTTCAAATTACTCTTTTCATACACATTTTTTATGCCCTTCAGATACCAAACAAATTTTTGAACAAAAAGCGAACTTTTTTTTTTTTATTTACGTGAATATAAACTCCTCATGCACCACAAAGTATTTTATTCGTCAGTAAGACATACATCCTAAAGTTTCAGAAAAGTTACGCATTTTTTTAATTCATACGACTTTCATTTTTATGACTTTCGAGTTATTTCAAAATGGAATTGCCTAATGTTAATAATGGCGAATTTTAAAGAAGCACTACGTTGTGCAGGTATATGGAGCAACGATGAAAATAAAATCAATAACTTGGGACGATTTTTAGTTCAACAAACCCAAAATGATCCTTGTGTATTATTTGTCAGTTGAGCATATTAGATGGCAACAGTTAAAGGGCGTGTATTTCAAAGGAATGCATGCTACAAGTACTTTCAATAACAATTGCGCTGTTTAAGAATATTCAGTTAAGTAAAACATAAGTCTTAATTTTTAAAAGTATGCTTATTTTATGCAATAAATAATTTGAAATAAAATGAAAACTATGGTACATTAAAAGAAGCTCTGAAAGGAGCGACCTTCTTCAACCAATGGCGGCCTCCATTATGACTGCATAATTTCAAGGCGACCTCCTAACCATCATATTTTTGGAAAACACGAAAATGAAGATACATATCCAAATGTAGAAATCACGCAAAGAATATTTTTAATACAATGGTATCTGAATGCAGTGTTCGACTTTTCGCATCAAGAATCAGATTACCGATCAACAGTTTCTGTTGAGCAGTTTCAAAAAACGAGCTTGCTGTACTAGAAGCGCGTTTTATTCGTTTGATAGGTAAAACAGCGCACTGTAATGAAAACTTATGTTTTATCTAATTTGACATTTTGTTCAAAACAACTCAATAACTAAAACATCTCCCACATACGAGGAAACAGTATTGGAGAGGTGAAGTTTATTCCAACGTTAAAGATGCACAAATATTCAGGTATACCGCAGACACGTGTTTCGAGGCTACAAGGAGCCTCTTTTTCAATGCAAGAGGTGTGAGCTTTAGGATGAAGAGTCATCCGATAAAAGTAACACTTTCGAACAAAAGACAGTATAAATAGCAAGAACTGGATATTTACAAAACAAACAAGACAATACTTAGAACCGAAATTTATTACATGAAACCATCAAGAAAAAACCGTTAAGAAATAAATTTCCAAAAGATCCCATAGATCATAAACATTGTCAAAAAATGAAACCACTTATGAATAAATTAGCAATAAATTTGCAAATAGGGAAAAAATATGTACCGAAAAACAGCAGAAAGAAAACAGAATGAAATAAAATTTTAAATTAATCAAAAAATGTGAGCAAAAAATTGAAATGTAAAGATTAGCAACACGAAAAGCCAAAAGGCTAACAATTATAATTTATACAAATGGACGCCAAACAGCAGAAAAATAAGGAATAGCATTTATATCGTTAACTAAGTCAGAACTGTTTTTCAAAATGTGGAAGGATTCCCAAAAATCAAGATCTGATGGGTTGGGGCATTTTTGGACAATTTGAAAGGAATTAAAATCGAAAGAATGATTCTTGTCCCACAAATGTTGCGCAATACTAGACTTATTTAACTGCTGCTTTTTCTCATAATTTTGATGTTCTTTTAAGCGGAATTTCAAAGCCCGTCGCGTCTGTCCTATATAGGATAAATTACAAATGCAAATGTGAAAAAATTACAGCCCATTACAGAAAATGATAAAATCTGGGTTTGGTACTTATTAGTTGAAGAGTTGCACGTAGTTTCTCCGCTAGGTAAAGCGCTGTGCAGTCTCTAACGCAGTACCAAACTCAGGTTTTATCATAAAACTGTAATGGAGTCAAGTAACTCCCTAGGGTCCTAGTAACCCTTGCTTGCAATAATTACTATATATAAAAATATTATGTACAGAAATAGAGAAATAGATTGGCACGCATCCTGCTGATGCGGTGGTTGAGCTCGAAGTGAACTTGAAGGGTCTAGACCCCGGAGTTCTCATCGGGAATTGCTCCAATATGTCTCATCGGCCAAACAGAATCCGAGCAGCAAAATCCGATGAATTTTGCTCGAAATACGATGAGATTTGGAGCAATTTACGAGCAGTGCAGTCCCGTGCCGATGAATTTATGATAAATTCTGGATGTTCGGCTTATTTTCATTGGGAAAACTGATCGGAAGCATATCGCTTTCCGATGAAAAGTAACTCATCGAAAACCGTGTTCGGATACTGATCGGAACGATGTCATCGTGCGTTACGGGATCAGTTTACGAGGAGTTTGATGATCGGCCGAGCAAAATCCGATGAGTTGATGCAACTTGGGGACCCTACTTTAAAGTTGTCAAGCCTGTGATCCTAAATCTCAGCTCCTGGCCCGCCCAAAATAAGTACTTACCGCTCAATTACCGCTCAGACTGAAGTGTAATACCCATTTTTTCTCCCTTGGTTAGAAGAGGATCTGGCACCTTCCCTCTCTTGGCGCTAGGCGGCGCCACGTCTCGGAACAACATCGCCGGCTAAACAACAGACCAATCTCGGATCGCCACTGCTTCCCTGGGCTTGCCCAATCAGCCTTCACTTTCCTCCTACGAATTCTAATCTTACCCCTCATCAAAGTCAGCTCCACACGACAGCTATACACAGGAGATCACAGGCTAAACGCCTAAGCGCTGCCTAATCATCCCATTGTCATTGTCATACAGATAGTAGATTCTTGTCAGTAGCCTTTTCCTGT
Source organism: Uloborus plumipes (assembly GCA_038373865.1). NCBI lineage: Eukaryota > Metazoa > Arthropoda > Arachnida > Araneae > Uloboridae > Uloborus > Uloborus plumipes. The sequence goes on from JAXGGA010009012.1 coordinate 32,275, forward strand.
ACGCCTCTCTCAGAGCAGGTGACGAAGTTGCAGTGGATCCCCGCGTTTCTTGTCTTGAGTCTCAATTTAGTGTAATGAGAATATGCAGTGTGGTTCAGAACTCTAAGGGAAAGCTTCAAGTGGAGATATAACACATCAAGACAAACAATACTAAAGGAAGTGTCTGCTACTCCTCCATTTTTCCAGCAACCTTTGAAGTAATTTGGCGTGATTTCGTACTCCGCTAAATTTGGCGATGGCATTATGTGTCCTCGAACGCCAGTCGATTTTGACCTCGTGTTTCATATGTCAGGTATGCTGTCGTATTGTTTAGTGTATTTTTCTTAAATAATTTTATGTGTTGAAGCTAAGTGTTCGTTTTTGAAAAGTGAAATCATAAAAGAGATCAATCTGTTTGTTTAAACTTGCATAATAAAACAAAATTAAGTTGCAAACTTGCATCAAGAAGCAATTGGTTCACTTTCGAAGAAAATACTTATTTTGGCGGCCAAGAGTGCTTAAAGGAAATAAAATGCAAGTGAGTGTAGATAAATATTTTATCTTACATCCTCAACACTGAATTTGACATCAAAAGAAATATGTATGGTTTTTAATATCTGCTGGTTTACCTCGCAAAAGTACTACTTCTACAGTCTTCCAATTCTTATATGGGCGATTCTCTGTAAACTCGTCATTTTTCACACGAAATCTGTCCGGGCACGGTTTTTTGAAATGTTCGTATAATTATACTACTATTGCTCAGAAAATGAACCTATTACTTTGGTTTTAAAGAGGACCAATTGAAGTTTGTTTTTCTGATAAATCATGATAGTGGGTAAGTCTCCCGCCTAGTATAACTAGGCAGGGCACTGTGCCAGGTGAAAGAGGCTATAGTAAGCCGGGGAGTGGAAAGCTTTAAAAGTGCCATTGATCTTCATTAAGGGCCATAAATTGACTAGGATCATGCTGGCTGGGCCTGAGCCTGTCTTTGGTCCTTGCATTTATATTGTAAAACATTGACTAAGTTTTTTTCCTTTGTAGATTTTATAGAGGCAGTCAACCTTGGACTTTATTTATGGAGGATACTTGGCCAGAACGAAAAAGTTGAAGTGTTTACTGCGTCCTGCAACTAAGATTGTTTTTATGCAAGAAAATAATGAAGTGGCAGTTTCAAACACTATAATCTACACAGACCCGGTGAAATAACTTCCAAGTATGTCTACTGCATTTGATAAAGTGGCATCTTGTGAAGTTTTTTTCTAGGTAAACGTGTAGAGCAAATGATGGTGTAACTGCATACGTATTTCACAATACTCTTATTTTTCAAGTTTTGTAAAAGGTGAGTGAAGTACCTCCTGTCTTGAAAATTAAATATTGTGCAGAATCTCTTCGTGCAGGATCAAGGAAAAAATCATCCTTAAAGTTTATACTACAATAAAGAAAAGTGAGGTATCTTAAAACTTCCAACGAGTATTGTTTCAAGCAATAAGGAACTTGACATAGCTTTTCTTCCCTGTTCTCTTGATTGTAGGTATTTCAAATTTATGTATCTAAACCACAAAGTATCATATATGTTCATTTTCTAAAATGTACTTTTCTATTGTTGATTAATAAATTACTCGCTCATTCAAATATACTTGTACCTAGATACTAATATGTAAACTATTTATTTACAAAAAAGTAAGTATTATAAATATTTAGATGTATTATATTAACTAATTATATACTATAATGTGCTTTAACAATTTTGCATAATATGATATCTATTATAGATACAGGCAAGCAGAGCCATGCATAAAAGGTAGGTGAGGACATACAGGAATACATAATAACAGGGAAAGGTTTATCACCATCACCCAAAGTATTTTTTATTTATTTATTTTCAGAAATATCGAGCCCAGGACTCGAGGCATAATCAAGCCAAGCGAAATGTTTTTGATGAAATCATTAAAGAATGCAGCATCGCAAAAAAATTAGTGAAACCAATTTTAATAAAACCAGCAAATTAGAAGAAAACTGCTTTTGTGCTGTCACACAAAATAAATAACCTTGAAAGTTGAATACAAATGGAGTTTCATGTTTTTTTCATCTCAATATGGCTGATTGAAGAATAATAAAATGATAAATGTTATAATAATTTCAAAAATAAAATATTTGCATAAAATTTGAGCTGAACTCATTTTTTCAATGAACAACAAAATTAATTTTGTTTTCTTTTCATGCCCAAGTCTGCGGAGTTACTGGACCATGTCTCATCAGCTCTAAGAAATAAAATAACCTAAAGAAATAATGTTTAAGATATTTCATAATGTTTGTCAAGACATGCCTGAAAGTTCTTAAGATGATTAGCTTTGCTGCATAGTTATATTTCATTAATATATGAACCTCTTTGAATCAAAACTGTTGTTAAATAGTTGCAGACACAGAAAGGTTTTGTGGAAGGGACACTGAGAAGTAAAAAAGCCACCACTCCCCTCCTGCAGGAACAACTAGGGGGGGGGGGACAGATTTTATGGGCCCTAAACTTTCATTGCTTAGCATTAGTTACCTATAAAAAAAATGACAATTAATGAAAAGTATTTGCAATTTTAGCTTTGTTATCATAATTAAATATTTTGTTCAGAGTGTAGAAGTATTTGCCTTGGTTCTGAACACATATGTTTGACACCATGAAATAAATTTTTCAAATTGAACTTATCTTATTGTTATAAGAGCGAGAGAATATATTCAGTAAGCTACGCTGTCATATTAATGTCTATAGGATATTTCAGAATTATTTTGATACTTTATCTAAAAAGTAAAGCTATTGCAAAAAAAGTTGTATACTTTGAAACCAAAACAAATCTCAGTTGAATGGAAAAAAAGGCGGAAGTTGTACTTTGTGTAATGAGAGCTGGCGTGTGGAAGCGAAATTAATTTCCTACTCTGCACTTTTCCCCCTTATGGTTGTCATAGTTATGTCGCTATGGACTTTTTCCCCATTTAGCTTTTGCAGCAATGATTAAATGCAAACAATTAAAATTGCTCTGTGCGAAAACTATATTCATTTGAAAAATCAACATCAATGAAGCACAATTTTTTCGAAGAAATTTATGCTTTATTTATGCCTAGATTTGTTAGAAAACGTATAAAATTAACTGGTATGTGAGGATATAAACAACAGCGTAAATGTAATTGGATAAAATAAATCATTCAACAGCAATGCATAAAAAAAAGAGAGGAGCTGTTCTCTTTCATGTGGTTTCCATGGAGACGACACAATTTTTTTAAAACTTGATACACCAATTTTAAAGTAACAGAGTATAATACGTGATACTTTTTCAGGTTTGTTGAGAACAATTTTCTCTTATTGGTTGAGGGGGGGGAGAGAGAGGCACTAGAGCATGCTCTTGTTCCTGTTGGAAAATGACCTATATGTCCTCCCCGCCCCCCCTCCACATTATCTTCAATTAAAAAACAATTATGAGGCTCCTCTAAAAAGTTTTTCAAGAAATCTTAAAACCTATTAAAATGTACTGCAAAGCATAGAAATAATATGCACTGCTTTCCTCCAAATGTGATGGTAAAATATCTTTTTTGTCATTTTAAGCAAATTTACAACTTAACCTTATATAATTTCCCCAAAATGGTGTAACAATGGACAGTATTTCTTAGAATCCTTGTCGGTAATGATTAAAACAGGAAGTTATTAAAACACAGTGGTCACTTCTTTTTTTTTTTATTAATGAACGAATTTCATTCAAATTGTGCGTTTTGTGTATTCTTTGCACTAACTACTGACTACAATATTAATCTAATAGCAAGCCAAATTGATTTTGTTTTTTAGATGTGCTTAAAGAAATCGTTTTTAAGTTTTTACTTATGAAGAAAAGAATGAAAAAATACTTAATGGTACGTTTAAATTTTATCTCTTTAGGAAGCCCCCAACCCCTGAATCTTCTGTTGTCCAATAATTTTAATGTAATATGAAACAAGTTTGACACAAATTTGTCAGTAATGCATATTATCAGCATTGAGCATCATGTTAAAAGTGACATTAAAGCACTATTTCACTGGTAGTTTTCTGCAGATTCTCCCTCAATGTCCCAAAACTTTGTTCTGGCTCGCAAAGGGTACAACTCCCCACAAAAAGAAGGAGGCCCCAAAATGAGATTGAGCTTTCCTAATCGAATCGGTCCCAGATACCAAAACTGAACCGCGTCTGAATAAGGTCGAATCCAGCTTCAATACAAAGGGGGAAAAACCTCTATGGGAACTTTTCCATGAATGAAACAAAGCATATATAGTTTTTTTTTTTTTTTTTTTTACCTATGCTACTTTTTGGTTAAACTTGAAAATTCCACTTTAATGAGACACCTATAAGCAACCTTTCCAGCATTGCTAATGACTGATCTCTAAAAGTTGTAACAATACTTCATGTAATATTGCACATTGCTTATAAATAATATAACCATATATCTTATGTTACATTTTATGTTTATGCCCATGATCCAAATGAAACTCAAGGTTCCATTCAATTGCTCCAAAATTCCAATTAATGATGTTCTGCAACCTCTCCTCGAGGCCAGTCATTTCAAACTTTTCTGGTTGTGGGGCATTAAAAGGCATGTACTTAATATAAATTATACAAAAACCACTCCCACTTATTAAATGCAAATTCATTGAATTCCCAAACAAGGGGCGGGTTGTCAATTGACCACCTCTGGCCCCACTAAATGACAGGCCTGTCCTCCTCCCCCATTCCCAAACATCACGAAGACCTCAAAAGTAAGGTCTCTCCCAGAAAGTTTAAAAAAAGATTCCCTTCCCTCTCAAAAGATTATTTAAAACAAAGAAAATATTCTCCAGGAGTCCTAATCAGGAAGAGGACATTTGTCCCTCAAAATTCTTATCAACATCAGCAATCCTAATAAAAGAACGAAAACATACTGATGCAGTTAAAGATATCTCATTATTTGTTAAAATAGGAAATATTTGATTTTCAGAGTTATTTGAGATTTTCTAAATCATTTTCTTTCCAGTTATCAACAAAGCCTCAATATTACAAACTTAAATGTTTGCATTTTATTTCTCCCAACTCAAGTGATAAATAGCAACAGATAACATTATTCATCTTGTAAATTTTTTTTCCAGTTGAATTAAAACTTTTACGCCAGTAAAAGCGAAAACTGCGCCAATAAGTAGCCCATTCTGCCTTCGTGTGGAGCCTTCGCCAATGAGAGCTCCCTATTTTGGAGGAGTAGTAGCATCGGCCAATACTAAATGGTAAAGTAAGGGTCCTAAACGATTTCCGAAGGAGATAGGTGCCATAACAGTTTTATATCCAAAATTTCAAATGGATTTTTCAACACGAAACATTTGGACGATTCTTTTGCAGTTTTCACTAAAATTTCTTGAAAATAAATAATAAAGTTCAAAAATTGCCGGTAGAGGGCGCTTTAGATTTTGGAGTTAAAAACAATGACTATATGCTGAATTTTTTGGATTTTATAACCTGATTTCAAAAGTTTCTAAAATTTAAATTTTGAGCCCGAAATCAGAACCGTTGAGCAGCGCAATAATCGAACCAAACGTCATAACGTGGGTTTTTCTTATTCGAACGCGTCGTATCATTTTATAAAAATATTAAAGTCATCTGCGTTGTAATAATGGGAAAATAAAATCGAATACACACTTTTGTAAGTTGCTAAAAAAAATCGGGCAAAATGGTCTTTTTTTTTTTACAATTGGATATTGATAGGTTTTTCAACCCATACAGCCCCCGTTGCTACTAATGGAAGGACTATGCTAAATGTGTATACAAATTTGCAAGAGTTTAGAGGAACAAAGCGTAGGAAATTGCAGAGCGAGGGACCTGCCCCACGCTCTGTACTGACTTCGTACCGGAAGTGGGCAAGGAAGAGACCTACTGTTAGGGCTAATCCTAACATGGTAGGAGTCTTGCGGCGCGCCTAACCAGCAAACCTTTTCTTGCCATCAGGGGTGGAGAGAGTAGCTAAAAACGAGAAGGTCATAGGCCTCAGGATGAGGCCAAGCCTAGTCACAAGCCGCTAGATGGGCAGGGGCTAGTATGGGAGCTTTCCTTTCCCATTAAAGTTACTCCTCCGAGAACCGAGGGAATAGGTGATGTGCAATTGTGCATGGTATCAGACGGAAACCTAGTACCACCGTGGTAGAAGGTGTAATGAACTTGATCATGAATTAGTATGTAGGGTGTTTCTCAAGCCTGGTGAAAAAGTTTGTGGATGTATCCACGATGTAGGAGCACGGGCTCCCCGAGCTTAAATTTTTGGGAGTGCAAAATTTCTGAATTTGCCGAATGAAATTCCGAAATGTGCCGAATCAGAAAAAACGAGCGCACAAGGACCTGGGGGCCTATTACGATCTCTTCGGAACGGAATGAGATCGGGTAAAATGAGCGGTTTCCCGATCCGCGCACCGTTGGCGAATCATGAGCTGTTCGAGAAAAATCGGGGAAAGAAGAACCCATTTTCGACTATTTATCTCATCGGCTTCAGAGGTGGTGAGTTCAACGTGAGATGGAAACTTTGTTGTTATTTCCAACATGGCCGGCATGTTTGGTGCGGATTTTGTTGCTCTCGCTGTTTTTGTTTATCTTATCAACCTGTAGCAAATTTTGCATTTGTCGTTCTGTTTTCTCCGATTTTACTTTCTTATCGCAAACTCGCTGAATAAAGCAAACCTTAAACACTATTTTGACTGCATTTTATATAGTAAGTAAGTATTGTAGTTTCAAAAAAGAATTCACTCAGTCTTTTAATTATTATTGTAATAATTCACGTGATTTTTTTTTCATTTTTAGTTAATTATCCACATTTTCTTTCGTTTTCTTTTACGTTTCTTTCTTTTTTCATTATAAGGAGAAAACTAAGGATTAATTAAAGTGAAAACTACCAATAATTAATATGGTTGAACCTAAAAGCGTCGGCCATCAAATGCTATGTCCCACCTGATTAAAATATTTCGAAATCATTTTGAATTTATATCCTCCACTACTTGGTCCCCCCCCCCCTTTCCTTTCAGAAATTTAAAAGAACAGTGGTGAATAAATGTGTGTGGCCTTGAAATAAACATTTTCCAACTCCAACTTTTAGCTTATATAAAACTCAAGAAACAACATATTTGCCCCGGTGCATAAATAAAATAATAATAATAATATGGAAAGAAGTCGTAATTTAAAACAAAAACAAGGAATAAATTGCAGACACGGCAAATACAAAACCCCTTCCGTGCATAAAACTGATTTTAATGCTAAAACTCGCCACATTGATAAGAGGATTTCATGTAACACCGAAACATGTGGCAAAATTTTATTGCTTATGTTCACACAGGGCAGCTCCGAACTTTAAACTTTTCGGTTTAACTGTTACTGGATTCATTCCATTACATTCTGTTACTGGATTTTGGTTGGGAAAACCTCATAGATTAACAATATGGATCTTGCCGGGCTGATATTTGGTCCAATTTTTTTCAAAACCTCTCCTAACGGTTATAAGGAAAATCGATAGATTGCATTCTAAACAGTCATTTTATTAATGACTTTTGTCATAATTTTAGTTAATTTGAATAGTGGAAGTGATGGTGGGTTGTTTTTAATTAAATAATAAAATAATATTTTTTTAAAAATAAGTAATTAAAATTATACAAGAGAAAACAGCGAATTGAAACAGAATATGTGCAAGCAATACAAGCAATTACTAATTTTTATTTTAAGAACTATTATTGATACATTTACGTAATGATATACAACATCATCCTGACTTTTTATTGCTGCAAGCCATCGTTCAACGATTTGACATACGTTTGCAAGGTTGAACTAAAGACTCTGGCAGAGACGGCTCAGTCATATGCTGCAGACGTACTCGTATGTCATCATTTCGCTTTTCATGTCCAAATAAGCATAAGAAGTTGCAACTGAGTTTTATGAGAATTTCTCCAGATAAATAGTTGTACTATAGCCCTTAAAGAATACATAGTATCTGACGTGCATATAACTTGCATTAAATTAAAGCAAAAACCTATACTTTGAGAAATCAGACAATCTCGGAGTTCATCAGCTCTTAGTTTTTCCTTGAAAAAAAATATGTGCAAGCGATTTATAACTGTTTTAATTACTCTTCATTTTTATCTAGGTTTCCCATAGATGAACGAGTTGTTTGACCAAAGGACTCAGTCTCAGTTTTCAAAAATTGCACTTTACTGTCAAATCTGTTGGTAGTACCGCAACCACTTACAGCATGTAATGGTGGCAAAATTTTGCACATGCTTTCACCAAGGAATTCAGCAGCTAAATGGCACCCTAGAGGAAACTTATTTGTCCGAAAACCGTCGATCAACAGATCTAAACAAACAATATTTGCTGTTTCTTTCCAGCAGTAAATTGCCAAAATGGATATATCTGTACCAACGCCAAGGGTAATAACATAAGCTTACTGCATAAAATATGTGACAAATCGTTCTTGAATCAGCTTCAAATGGATTTATTTTAATTCAAGTACTTCATAAAATAAATTCCCTTGTAGTTCGAGACTGTTGGTAGAGGTCGTTGAATACTCCACAAATGTACATTTCGCAGTCTTCTTTTACTTGTACGTATTTTGAAAAATAGTGCACAAAAACAAAACAAGCTGTTATTTATTTTGAGTGCTTGTAAAGGCAGCTTTGCAATCATCATCTTTTGTCGAATAACTTGAAATTATGTAATTTTTAATAGTTTAGCTTTTACTACATAATCATTGAAAGGCCATCAATCTATCGAGCATTACATTGATTCATTTTACGTTAGTTTTCTCAAGACATTTTCAAGGCATGTCAAAATTACCTCCACAGGTCGTGAATAATATGAAAAGAGGAATACATTCTTTCAAGAGTACCGCAGGAACATTCCATGCAGTAGGCTGCGACTTAGTATTAAAGCCCTCGGCGTTGGTACAGATATATCCATTTTGGCAATTTACTGCTAGAAAGAAACAGCAAATATTGGTTGTTTAGATCTGTTGATCGACGGTTTTCGGACAAATAAGTTTCCTCTAGGGTGCCATTAATGCTGCTGAATCCTTTGGTGAAAGCATGTGCAAAATTTTCCTACAATTACACGTACACGCTGTAAGTGGTTGCGGTACTACCAGCACATTTGACAGTAAAGTGCAATTTTTGAAAACTGAGATCGAGTCCTTTGGTCTAACAGCTCGTTCATCTATGGTAAACCTAGATTAAAATGAAGAGTAATTAAAACAGTTAGAAATCGCTGGCACATATCTTTTTCAAGGAAAAACTAAGAGCTGATGAACTCCGAGATTGACTGATTTCTCAAAGCATAGGTTTTTGCTTTAATTTAATGAAAGTTATATGCACGTCAGATGCTATGTATTTGTTAAGGGCTACAGTACAACTATGTATTTGGAGAAATTCTCATAAAACTCAGTTGCAATTAGGGATGCACCGATTAATCGGCAGTACCGATTAATCGGCCGCTTTGCCGATTATTAATAATCGGTAAAATCAGGCCGATTAATCGGCGGATTTTATTAATTTTTTCATATTTCTTTTAAGGTACACCTTTGCTAAGAAATTATGATGAATAATTTTATTAATAGTAATGATTATCCTCACACAGTCGATACGAAGTTTTAAATAAATTTAATTCTCCTATTTTGAATAAATATACACATACACGATTTTGCAATGCTTTTCATGTGTCGATGCTTTTCTCTTTAGCATAGTACTTTTAGATAACTTTCAAAGAGTAAAAGTCTTGAATATAAACTGCTACTAATAATTGAAAAGTTCAATTAAAAGTACCCCTAAATTGCAGTGCTCACCACAGACTCCCCTCCCCCACCCACCCTTTTTTAAATTTTATCTCTAGTAAACATAATTAACAATGTGTTAATGTAACAGTATTGACAAGATTTGAAAATTGTTTCTCTGACATTCGATAAAATTTTGGTATCATTTTGGGAAAAGTAGGAAAATGAAAAAAAAAGAATCTCAGAAATAAATTATGTACTATTTCTAAACTAAGATTTGTAAAAGTAAGAAAAAAAACAGTGACGGTGAAATTGGTCGTATTAGAAACAATCATCCTTGTCATTAATCGGCTCAGCCGATTAATCGGAAATTGGTGGCCAATTTGCTTATTGGTGCATCCCTAGTTGCAATCTACTGATTTATGCTTATTTGGACATGAAAAGCGAAATGATGACATACGAGTATGTCTGCAGCAAATGACTGAGCCATCTCTGCCAGTCTTTAGTTCAACCTTGCAAATGTACCTCAAATCGTTGAACGACGGCTTGCAGCTATAAAAAGTCAGGATGATGTTGTATATCAATACGTAAATGTATCCATAATAGTTGTCAGAATAAAAATTAGTAATTGCTTGTCTTGCTTGCACGTGTTCTGTTTCAATTCGTATTTTTCTCTTGTATAATTTTAATTACTTAATTAATTAAAAAAATATATTCTTTTTATTATTTAATTAAAAACAACCCAACATCACTTCCACTATTCGAATTAACTAAAATTGTGACAAAAGTCATCAACAAAATGACTTTTTATAATGCAATCCATCGATTTTCCTTATGACCGTTAGGAGGGGTTTTGAAAAAAATTGGACCAAATATCAGTCCGGCAAGATCCAAATTGTTAATCTATGAGCTTTTTCCAACCAAATTCCAGTAACAGAATGCGGTCCTCATATTTTGCATACTTAACCCCTCCAGCGCCCGGTCTATAAGTACATCTAATGAAACGGATATTCAACTTCTTAAAAATTGCAACTATGTCCCAAATTTGCAGAAACGTCAGCCAAAATTAGCCGAATAAAGAATTTTTTGGAAGATCACAGTGACCTCCTGTCGCCTCTCATCGGGGCTTCCCTACCTGTGCATTTAATTGCGTTTGTTTTCTATTTCACTACAGTGCTTATTTTTAACCCTTTATACCCTGAATTAATTTGCAAATAAATTTTTACAATTTTGTTTTCTCAGTTGACAATACATCAAACAACATCAGAGAAACAGAGTAAAAATTTTGACAATCACTAGGGCTTAGACCCCAGAACCGGTACTAGCCGTTAAGAAAACTGTTTCCGATCGCTGACACCGACTCTGTGTGTACAAGGACTGGTACTTTCAAGTACCAGCAGGGTTCCAGCCAAATTGGTTCATAATACTAAATTTATGTAAACGATACTTCTTAGTACCGTCAGGGCATAAAGAGTTAAACTAGCCCTTTTTTAAAATTGCTTTTTTTTAAAAAATAGATTACAATTCCTTTGAAAATATAAGAGCCCGTTTTCGCAATTAACAATCAAATGGAAAAATGCATCGGTGCCGAGAAGGCGAAGAGAAAAGTGTTCGCGAACTCGCCGTTAGTGAACTTCTGAGTTATAGCACCCTTATTTAATTCTGGATGCTCTATCACGAAAATCCGGATATATTCGAAGTTTCTGATCGTTGCTCGCTTTGTTTTTTCTTCCATTGCAAATTTCTGGCTTTTTGGCTCAAGGCGAACAAATGTAGCACTAGCACCCGAAGTAAACAAACTTGTGTGTTGCCAAATTGTGTTGGAGAAACTATTCTAAAATGCCTGATTGGACCATTCAAACCACGCCTTCAAAAACTACGTCATGTTTCTTTCCGATCGACTGTACTTTCTCGCCGTGAGTTGGCTTCTCACTCGCAGTTCGTGATAAGCCAAACGACTTCGTTCGGAATGAGAGAGGTGAGATATCGAGCTTTCCGAAGTCGAAGCCGAAGAGGTCGTAATAGGCCCCCTGGCGTCTCAAAGCAAAATTAATTTCCCACTCTTCGCACTTTTCTCCTTATGGCTGTCATAGTTACGGCGCAATGGACTTTTTTCCCACTTGGCTTTTGCAGCAATGGTTAAACGCAAGCGGTTAAAATTGCTCAAAATGTATTTTCAAATCTGTACCTCAGAACCAGAACGACGTAAGTCCAAAAATGGCGATTTTCTTTTTATTAGTGAATTGCATGTAGAATCTTATTCTGCATCGAGCCATGAGAACGGTATTCTATAAAACAAATTCCTTCGAAGTATTTAGCAGCATTAAAAGAGCATGAATCCCATTCTTTGCATGCATCCAATATTTGTTTTTCCCTTCTCCTGAAAAGTTATGAAAATGGACTTACGTTACTCTGGTTCTGAGGTACAGAAATAAAAAAGGCAAAAAAATCCATTAAAAATTCATTGCTAAATCAATCTGGGACAAAAAGGGGTAACGCAGCGTTTACCGGTCACCTTGTCTAGTGGTCAAAGAAGTCTGACCGGGATAGGGAGGTCCGGTGTTCGAATCCCGGCTGGGGCTTGGAAGTCCTTTATCTCTCCAGTCCTTGTCCCTTCCTTGTGTGAATAAGTTGTGCTGTGAAGGGTTGTTTGCATTATAAACGGATCCCTGTGGAATGTGTGTGTGTGCTGTGGGAGTCGAACTTGGCGCGAAATGGTGGTACGGAATAGGGAAGCAACCCACCCCTCATTTCCAGCTTAGCTGGCAAAGTGGTCCAAAAATTAGCAAAGTCGAAAAAGCAACAATGGGGGAGTTTCCTTCAGTCAAAAGTACTACTTTTTGTTACTGAAATTGATAGAATGATATAAAAAAATAACATGGGCCCGGAAAATACTTTCATTTTCCCAACAGTTTATTTTTTATTATTTTTTTTAAATACCCTAACTTGGAAGCGGGGCCTGGTTTTTTTGACGTCAGTGGTGCACCTAACAGCTCTCTTTCCAATAATAACACCATTTTGCTTGACTTGAGTTGTCCAATCGCAGGAATCGGTGACGTCACGACCTTCGTCATCTCACTATACAACCAATTAGATTTCGCGCTTACGTGCACCACTGACGTCATGCGCAGATGTTTTTTTTTTTTCGGAATAGCATCTGCGCACCGGTTAAAATAATTCATAAAAAATATATAACTGTGTCAAAAAATGAAAAAAATGGTCAATTCCTATGTTTTGAATCATGCTCTTTCAGAAAAAAATACTTTTGAAATTTCGGAAACTCCCCCATTTTAAGACGTCTGGCTCTTAAATATATCTTTCCCTAAGCTCTTCCGAGCAGCACGGGGGGTGTCTGGCAGCCGAGAGTGGTTGTGTTTTTTACTGCAAATCACACTTGTACTGGAAAAAATAGTGTTTTAACTCATTTTTGGGCAATTTTGAGTCAAATCAATCACGAAAAAAAAAATCTGACCTCACCATTTTCGATTTTAACAAAAATTCTTACGAAGAACGCATATGACAAGGTAAGCATTCCTGCCAAGTGTTAAATATCCACCTTGAAAATTATAAGAAATACAGAGCTGTTAAAAAAACTTTTAAAAAAACCAAACGTTTTTGCATGCAACTTCTGTTCTAATAGTAGTAGAATAAAAATGCAAAAACCATTGTGAGGCAAGATATAGAGCTTTCCATAGATATATCACATCACATACTTACGGTAGGTTTAAGTTTCTGATTTCCCCAAAATGGTTAAAAAATCCCTTTTTTTTAGCAGAAAAAATGATGCGCAGTGAAAAACGCAACGTCTCTCAGCCGCCACGTATGCTGCTTAGAAGAGTACAGTTAAAGATATATATCAAAGAGTAAGGGCCCTGCTCCACATCAGCGTAAAACGCGACCGAAACTGAAGGCAGAAACTGAAAATCCGGGTACTTTCCTTTTTACGCGGCGTAATCACGGCGTAATAGAGGACCGAAAAATTTTGCATTTTTAATTTATCCAACAGCCAATAGAAATTCATCGTGAGATGTAAACATTTCTAGCCTTGGCGGCCGCCATTGCTATACTGCATTAACGAAAGTGCATTTGGTAAATATTCAAAAGGAGAAGTGAGAAAATACCCATTACTTAATGACAAAAAATCAAGTGAAAAAGCAAAATGGGGGACAACTAGCGAAAGGCTGAAAATAAGCTTTCAGTTGAGGCTTTTAAAGTCCACTATCTCGTTATTCAAAACTCGGCGGGATAACGGGAGTCTAGTTTGGCGAGATTCGAAATAATGGTGCTTCGGCTGCTTTACATTGTAATGGAACTTATAATTTATGGCATGCTTTGCTAAGTTATTGATTGCTTGGCGAGATTGGAAATATATGTTTAATTCCGCTCGTGTATTTACTTATTTTAACTGAGCTTTAAAAAAAAAAGATTTGACCTTTGGCTGAGTTATGGATCGCTTGGCGATAATAAAACTAGCTAATGTTGCGTAATAAAGTTTTAGTGAAATGTTTTGTGTTTTGATAAATACTTCCATTTTTAAATGTAGCAAATTTTTCAAGATTAGCGATTCATTAAAGAGTGTGTAGGTTATTTTACGTATTAAAGATTTTTTAAAATTTATTTAAGTTATGGCTTATGTGTTTTATTTTTGACGGCGTATTCAAAACATATATAAATGCTTCATGACTTTGAGGGTCTAATTTATTTGGCAAAGTAAGTAGACACTGATATTTTTTTAGGTACAATAACAGCCATAATTTTGAAAACTCGATACGACCCCGAAAACATAGCGTTGCTATAAATTCATTTCGCAGAATATATAGTATAATTGCGAACGGTACGGAAACATTGTCTACGTGTTTACTCAAACATATTAGCACCAAAGTCATTGCAAAATGTCCATTAAAATGTAAAAACTCAAAACAACAAATAATATATTCAACCATCAAATCAAGTTTCATGGCATCGTGCTGCATTTGCTGTATTTTTCGCCAAAACATCTACTCAACACTCCGAAGCTTTTTTTTTTATCACCTCTAATGCTTAGTATGCTTTCTTCAACAGCAAAAAAAAAAAAAAAAAAAAAGCTATTTTTTCTTGAAATAAAAAAAAAAACAACTTTTAAGATTTAAACAATAGAAAATAAATGCAATGCTTAGCGAAATTCACAAAAAATACTTGAATGGGAATTGAATTTTATAGCCAGTTTGGTTTATTTCAGCTAAATATATCCGTTCAAAGTGAAAATAAAAAACCGCCAAGTAAAAAAACAGGACTTGGCTCATAACAAGCTTTATCACGATGGGTAATTCCATGCCAACTAAATTAAATAACTATTAAAGCTCTGTTATTTGTTGCCAATCTTTCACCCAATCATATAATTTCGAATAATGCTTCATAATGAGGTATTTTTCCTATTTGTTATCTAAATATCAAATATCCAATGAAAATGCAAGGATTATTCCGTCAGATGGCGCTTTTTTTCTGCGCAGAAAAAAAATTCTGCCCAAGTGGAGCACGCGTCCGACCGAAAAGCGACCGAAATCGAAAAAGGAAAATTTTACGCTTCTGCCCAATTTTTCTGCTTTACGTCGATGTGGAGCATGGGCCTAAGACGTCTTAAAATTTTCACTCGAAAATGTTGCTAGCTCTTGGACGATAAGACCAAGTAATTTTAGTTCAGTAGTGTGAAATTGCTAATTTTACAGTACTGAACTAAAATGACTCATTTCACAATAATAAACAGTACAGTTGCTAATTTTACAGTTAATTACCGTGCATTTTAGTTTTAAACAGGAATCTCTCTGCTGCCAGTACTGCACTGGTTGTTTTTACTTCCTTTTTTTTACGTAGTAAAGGAAGTATTGTGATCGCGAAAAAAAAAATCACTCAAATTTGAGTCTAAATTTTGATTTTGCTCACCCCCGAATGAATGTTCAGTCGTTTTTTCGACCTGTCAGCACGTGCATATGTACCTACCAACATATAAGCAGCCGAAAAATCCTTTTCAACCACCCCCGAGTTAATTACGACGCGTTTTCTCGTGACGTCTGTATGTACGTATGTGCGGATATGGGTCGCATAACTCAAAAACTATATGCCCTAGAAGCTTCTAGCTTGATATGTAGGCTCTGAGGATGGTCTAGTTGTGCACCTCCCCTTGTGGTTGCATTTGAATGTTCCCAAGGGGGTGTTTTACCCCTTTTTAGGGGTAAATCAGTGTTAATTTCAATACAGACCCAAGTGATATAAATTGGCGCGACCACTTGGCGATATGTCGCCAAACTTTTGGTCGCCAAGTGTTTGCCGCCAACTTGGCGACATATCGCCAAGTTGGAGACAAATTTGGCGAAAAAATTATTTTTTGAATTTGGGTTCAACTTGGCGCTATTGGCGATATTTTGTGAAAAATTCACTGAATGATATTAAAATCAGCCATATTTAGAAAATGAACCATTGTAAAATATTTTTCGCATTGTTTCGTGGCAGATTAGGGGAGTAAATATTTGAATTGTTACCTTGCTCACTCCAAGCACTTTTTTCAACACTTAAGGCAACTACTAAGAAATTTACACGTAAAAGGAAGTAGTGTGGGGTCCATACCAGATTTTTTATAGTATAATGCAGCTAAATTTAAACGCGGCAAGTCAGCGTTTCTCAACCAGTAGTAAGCGAGTTGCTAGTTGGTGGCACACGGAAAATTAATAATGTCGAACATAAAAAAGAAATAATAAATAAATAATTTAAAAATGTAATAGAGATTTTGTTTTCCTTTGATCCACAAAATAATTCACTAATAATATTATACAGTAAAGATGTTAATATGTACACGTACAGTGAATGATCGAAAATGAAGCGATGCGAACAGTTTTTTCAGAGTGGAACTTTTAAAAATGACCGTTAGCCATCAGTAAATTTCGAACAGATATTTTTTCTTGGAAACAAGCAAAAGAAGTTTTTACTTTATAAAAAAATTGATTATGATAAGGGAATGTTTTTTTAGAAAATTATTTTGTTTTTATTAATACCATATAATAGCAAACGAAATAAGGACAAAATAGCAAATAAATATGAAACTTTGAAAAAACAAATACATATGCAGTCGAGTATCAATAACTCAAGGTCCTGTAACTCGAATCATACTTTATTCTCGAAATTTTCGGTCCTAAACTCTTGAGTGCCCACTTCTTATAACTCGAAGCTTTCAGCCGGTCCCTTGGGACTTAGAGTTATTGATACTCAAATGTAGTACATATGTGTATGAAGAAAAATAAATACCTTTGTGCGATTGATGTGAAGTTTTAATCCAACGCTAAGGATGCACAAATATACAGGTATACTGCAGACACGTGTTTCGGGGCTACAAGGGACCCCTTTTTCAATGCATGAAGTGTGAGCTTTAGGATGCAGAATCATCTTCATGCATTGAAAAAACGGTTCCTTGTAGCCCCGAAACACGTGTCTGCAGTATACCTGTATATTTGTGCATCTTTAACGTTGGATTAAAACTTCACATATGTGTACGTCACAGTGAGTATATAATTACAGTGAATCACCCCTAATAACTTTTTAGTGAACAGTCCGATTTAAATAAACTTTTTTTTTTTGTTCGAAGGATCTCTGCAAGGATACTTTATTACCTCATTTAAATTTTCCATTTGAGCATTTTTTTCGTTCAACATTGAACCGTTCAAGCAACCTTTCCCCACCTAATAACTTTTGAGTGAACCGTCCGAATGGAATAAACTTTTTTTTTTATTTGAAAGGTCTCGGAGAGGCTTTCCCATACATTCCCATATTTCGCTGTTTGATTTGAACTATTTTTTGTTTACTATTGAACCGTTCAGAAAAAAAAATAACATTAGCATCTACGGAGAATTTAAGTTGAATGTTGATCCTGAACTTAAAGTCGGATTTCCTTCAAACTAACTTTGTGAGAAAATGGTTTTGATAAATAATGTTTGTAAAGTACTTTTCTGAGTAATCTTCTGTGAGGACTCTGATTCCGACTCCGACTCCGCAAACATGGCGGAAATGCAGGCTCAGAAAAAAAATGACTGACTGTGCAGACGATTTTTTTTATTTATTCATTTGTTTCATTTTATTTTTTTTTTCTTTTGGCAGACGATTTTTTTAACAAAAATTCTTCATTCACGAGCGCATTTTATTCTTCATTTATATTTAACAACTGGCAACGGATTAAAAGTGAAATTCGAGACATTTTATTAACGAAAGAGTTTTTTATTTTTTTCTTTCTTTGATAAAATGTGTTTTTACACTTGTACTCTCTTTGTACTTTTATTTATTTATTTATTTTTTGAAAATGATTGAGGATTTTTTCTATGGAAGAACTGTAACAGTTACATTCTTTAAAAGGTGCGACAAAACTTTATTTTTTCGTTTATTTACTTTTTACGTGTCTATTTCATCTGATGAGAGGAGTATATTGTGCTTTTAGAAATCAACTTTAAGTGCTAAAAAGGTATGTTTGACATAATTTTTAGTCTCAGATAATCAAGAGAATAATGATCAGAATCTAGAATGCCGATGTCGATGTACGGGAAAGTAGGCTCGTTTAGTTCTTGACAGAACTTCTTGTTTTACCAGAAAAAATGATGCGCAGTGAAAAACGCAACCTCTCTCATCCGCCACGTATGCTGCTTAGAAGAGTACAGGGAAAGATATACATCAAAGAGCCAGACGTCCTAAAATTGTCACTCGAAAACGTTGCTAGCTCTTGGACGATAAGACCAAGTAATTTTAGTTCAGTATTGTAAAATTGCTAATTTTACAGTACTGAACTAAAATTACTCATTTCACAATAATAAACAGTACAATTGCTAATTTTACAGTTAATTACCGTGCATTTTAGTTTCAAACTGGAATCTCTCTGCTGCCAGTACTGCACTAGTTGTTTTTTATAGTACGAGTATAATGCAGCTAAATTTAAACGCGGCAAGTCAGCGTTTCTCAACCAGTATAGTAAGCAAGTTGCTAGTTGGTGGCACACGGAAAATTAATAATGTCGAACATAAAAAAGAAATAATAAATAAATAATTTAAAAATGTAATAGAGATTTTGTTTTCCTTTGATCCACAAAATAATTCACTAATAATATTATACAGTAAAGATGTTAATATGTACACGTACAGTGAATGATCGAAAATGAAGCGATGCGAACAGTTTTTTCAGAGTGGAACTTTTAAAAATGACCGTTAGCCATCAGTAAATTTCGAACAGATATTTTTTCTTGGAAACAAGCAAAAGAAGTTTTTACTTTATAAAAAAATTGATTATGATAAGGGAATGTTTTTTTAGAAAATTATTTTGTTTTTATTAATACCATATAATAGCAAACGAAATAAGGACAAAATAGCAAATAAATATGAAACTTTGAAAAAACAAATACATATGCAGTCGAGTATCAATAACTCAAGGTCCTGTAACTCGAATCATACTTTATTCTCGAAATTTTCGGTCCTAAACTCTTGAGTGCCCACTTCTTATAACTCGAAGCTTTCAGCCGGTCCCTTGGGACTTAGAGTTATTGATACTCAAATGTAGTACATATGTGTATGAAGAAAAATAAATACCTTTGTGCGATTGATGTGAAGTTTTAATCCAACGCTAAGGATGCACAAATATACAGGTATACTGCAGACACGTGTTTCGGGGCTACAAGGGACCCCTTTTTCAATGCATGAAGTGTGAGCTTTAGGATGCAGAATCATCTTCATGCATTGAAAAAACGGTTCCTTGTAGCCCCGAAACACGTGTCTGCAGTATACCTGTATATTTGTGCATCTTTAACGTTGGATTAAAACTTCACATATGTGTACGTCACAGTGAGTATATAATTACAGTGAATCACCCCTAATAACTTTTTAGTGAACAGTCCGATTTAAATAAACTTTTTTTTTTTGTTCGAAGGATCTCTGCAAGGATACTTTATTACCTCATTTAAATTTTCCATTTGAGCATTTTTTTCGTTCAACATTGAACCGTTCAAGCAACCTTTCCCCACCTAATAACTTTTGAGTGAACCGTCCGAATGGAATAAACTTTTTTTTTTATTTGAAAGGTCTCGGAGAGGCTTTCCCATACATTCCCATATTTCGCTGTTTGATTTGAACTATTTTTTGTTTACTATTGAACCGTTCAGAAAAAAAAATAACATTAGCATCTACGGAGAATTTAAGTTGAATGTTGATCCTGAACTTAAAGTCGGATTTCCTTCAAACTAACTTTGTGAGAAAATGGTTTTGATAAATAATGTTTGTAAAGTACTTTTCTGAGTAATCTTCTGTGAGGACTCTGATTCCGACTCCGACTCCGCAAACATGGCGGAAATGCAGGCTCAGAAAAAAAATGACTGACTGTGCAGACGATTTTTTTTATTTATTCATTTGTTTCATTTTATTTTTTTTTTCTTTTGGCAGACGATTTTTTTAACAAAAATTCTTCATTCACGAGCGCATTTTATTCTTCATTTATATTTAACAACTGGCAACGGATTAAAAGTGAAATTCGAGACATTTTATTAACGAAAGAGTTTTTTATTTTTTTCTTTCTTTGATAAAATGTGTTTTTACACTTGTACTCTCTTTGTACTTTTATTTATTTATTTATTTTTTGAAAATGATTGAGGATTTTTTCTATGGAAGAACTGTAACAGTTACATTCTTTAAAAGGTGCGACAAAACTTTATTTTTTCGTTTATTTACTTTTTACGTGTCTATTTCATCTGATGAGAGGAGTATATTGTGCTTTTAGAAATCAACTTTAAGTGCTAAAAAGGTATGTTTGACATAATTTTTAGTCTCAGATAATCAAGAGAATAATGATCAGAATCTAGAATGCCGATGTCGATGTACGGGAAAGTAGGCTCGTTTAGTTCTTGACAGAACTTCTTGTTTTACCAGAAAAAATGATGCGCAGTGAAAAACGCAACCTCTCTCATCCGCCACGTATGCTGCTTAGAAGAGTACAGGGAAAGATATACATCAAAGAGCCAGACGTCCTAAAATTGTCACTCGAAAACGTTGCTAGCTCTTGGACGATAAGACCAAGTAATTTTAGTTCAGTATTGTAAAATTGCTAATTTTACAGTACTGAACTAAAATTACTCATTTCACAATAATAAACAGTACAATTGCTAATTTTACAGTTAATTACCGTGCATTTTAGTTTCAAACTGGAATCTCTCTGCTGCCAGTACTGCACTAGTTGTTT
Organism: Uloborus plumipes; assembly: GCA_038373865.1. Lineage (NCBI taxonomy): Eukaryota > Metazoa > Arthropoda > Arachnida > Araneae > Uloboridae > Uloborus > Uloborus plumipes. Next base: position 53,253 of record JAXGGA010009012.1, read on the forward strand.
TTTATAGTACGAGTATAATGCAGCTAAATTTAAACGCGGCAAGTCAGCGTTTCTCAACCAGTATAGTAAGCAAGTTGCTAGTTGGTGGCACACGGAAAATTAATAATGTCGAACATAAAAAAGAAATAATAAATAAATAATTTAAAAATGTAATAGAGATTTTGTTTTCCTTTGATCCACAAAATAATTCACTAATAATATTATACAGTAAAGATGTTAATATGTACACGTACAGTGAATGATCGAAAATGAAGCGATGCGAACAGTTTTTTCAGAGTGGAACTTTTAAAAATGACCGTTAGCCATCAGTAAATTTCGAACAGATATTTTTTCTTGGAAACAAGCAAAAGAAGTTTTTACTTTATAAAAAAATTGATTATGATAAGGGAATGTTTTTTTAGAAAATTATTTTT